>OZ024735.1:1666468-1873137 GCA_964016875.1 Fallopia convolvulus
ACGTGTTGAATATGTCCAAAACAATTAGCGCCCACCGTGGGGCCTCAGCCAAAAAGAATCGTTTCATACCATAAACTCTATCCGCGTGTAAGATGGACGTCACATAGCTGTGTTTAAGATACACCACAATATGACTTAAGATTTTATTGTTAGTAAATAAATAATTAGTGTAATTTTTAAATAGAGTTTTATGCTACTTCTCGGGATTTCTTTACGGTTCTATCCCGAGACGCTTTATTTGAACCGTTAGGCCTTAGCATAAATATCATATATTTGTATTCTAGGAAGCAATCAATCAATGAGAAATTAATTATCCAAAATCTTAGTTCTCTCTAACCTCCCACTCTAGTCTCGTCTCTCTTTCCCTTGGCCTTTGGTCCCTTCACCTTTATTTGTTCTTTAATCCTACTTTACAATAATTTGGTACGGTAATCCTAATATTATCGTATCAACTGGTGCTTTCATTGAGAGTAATTATTGTTGTATGCTACTAAGCGTCCTCTAATGGAGTTATTGCTCGAGAATCGAACTCTGTATATCAAGATTCATTGGAAAATCTACCCAATTTCTTGCACTGTATTGGAGCAAGTATTTTCTGTGTTCGGAATTATTGAGGATCTTGAGAGATTAAGCCCAGACACAGGGTTTCATTCAAAAATTTGTTTCAATAACAGCAAATCCGCCATGGATACTTTCAACTCTCTTAACGGAAGGTGCATCTATGATGGTTGTTGCCGTCTGGAACTGTTCCTTGATGATCGAATCAGCAACAACCTAAACGAGATCGAAGTACCAAGCGACGAGACCAGCACACCTCCACAAACTTATGTCGAGCAGCCACTTACCGAACAGCTGCGTGCGTCACTAGCCCAACTGCGTCGGCCCCCTCCACACCCACGCCCGTCGGAAATTGTGAGGAGTTTAGCTTCAGTAAATGTGAGCCAAACCCAAAGAATTATTAGCGTTGGTCATAAGTTAAAGATACTTGCCATTGATGGACAATTGAGGACAAGCTTGGAACAAACGATTGAGGAGAGTAAAGCTATGGGTTCGGTGAGTGATGGGGATCCGTAAGAGCTTGAAGAACATGGAATTCCAGTGATCAATCCGTACAAGATTCTAGGAACGCAAATCACTTGTCAAATTTTGGAGCAAGCATCGACAATCCTGTGGAATGACCATCGAGTGAGATTTTTGAAGCAACTCCAGAGGAACTCAATTGGGACATTAATTTGGATACCAATGATTGCCACTTTTCGATCGATCCTAGATTAAGAGGTAATACTCCTCGCTTACACCTTGAACTTTCAGTGTTTGGAGATTGTAGCTAGGTAAGAAAGTGCAAGAAGAACTTTAGTATTGGTGGAATTTTTTATGCACAATAGGTGTTTGATGAAATGCCTTTGAGACATTTTGATATCCATGATTCTAGTATCCAACCCGAGAATATTTTAAGGGTCATATGAATTGGAGTTTTGATATGGGTGGAACCGAGAAATTGGAATTTCTAGAGAGCTTGAGCCTTGAGTACTTTGGATTGCATCTAGTGGGTTCAGAACAACTTGATTTTATTATAAGGATTCATCCATTGGTTAATGCCCAAGAACTGCTTGTGAAAATAACCGAGAAGGGAATTGTATTGGTTGAATCTACTGGTCTTTTATTTTTGATCCAGGAGGTATTTTCCAGGATGAAAAACTTTGTGTTGAATCACCCTCTGCAGTGGGTCTAGTCAAGAAACTTTGGAAATTAGATGGATTGATTTTTGTTTATGACCCTAGTGGAATTGATTGTTCATGGTATCAAAGGGTAGTTGTTTTGGGCAAGTTAATTGCACTAACGCGTTACTTGCTATAATGTGGGAAGTCCTAATCAAACAGAGTTTCTAACACGTTATAAGCTGCAGCTTAGTAGTAAAATAAGATGAAAGCAAGGATAGTAATATTAATAAAATGATAAGACTGTTATTATGCTTGAGATAGTGAATCCTCTATAAATACAAATAGATGCTTTGAGCGAAGTAGAATGATTAGAGAAAAGGCTTGAGTTTTCGTGAGTGATTTCGAGTAGCAGTGTTCATGTCCCTTCAATCCTTGCCTTGTTTCCTATTTATAATCTTCTTCCCCACTTTGACCGTTGGCTGAAACGCCTGGCATATCCCGAAGATCTCGCCCCCGTCGTTAATGAAATAGTCATTAGTGTCGATCATGAGGTTTGAGATTTCCGCCTTGCTTTGACTGCTCCGTCGTCTTCTCCTTCTATTGATTTACTCAGATCAATTGTTCTGGGCTTGTAACATTCCTTTTGGGCCAAATTTCGGAGGGCCCAACAATACCCCCTGAAAACCCCGGGAAAACTCCCTCCACTACTTTCCTAGGGTTTTTGATTTCGTGTCTTGGAAGTTGTGGCGACTTATGTCACGTCTAATCAACCCTTATTTATAGCAGTTATGATGACCCTCCAAGACTTCTACTGTGTCTTCCGGTGTCCGGGTACATCTCCTTCTTCCTCATCTTTCATCTTCTCCCTTTTCAATTATGGCAACTTCCAGTTCTTCCTCTCTTTACTGTCTCGAAGCCGCCATTCCTCCTTCCCTAACCTCTTCCGGAATCCTCACTCCCTATCATCGGAGGGACAGTACTTCGGAAGACCCCCACATCATCGCCTTCTCTGCGGGTTTCCCTCCGCATGCAGAGATATTTTTTCCTCCTCCTGGTGTCTACGCAGACTCTTACGCCGACGATTGGGTGTGCTTGTACGAGTAACCCTTTCGTATCGGCCACCGTTTCCCATTTTCTCCTTTAGTCGTCGATTTCCTGTCAACTCTCAATGTATCTCCTAGGCAACTACTTCCCCAAGTTTGGAGACTTCTGCTATCCGTCGATCAATTGTGCTCCTCTCAAGGTCTTCCCTTCAAAGCTGCCGACTTTTTCTTGAATTATCGCCTTTCCAAAGGTGGTCCTGGCCGTTTGACTTTGAAAACCTTCACAAATTAATCTGACCTAGTCTTCAACGTATCGAAATCTGACCGGGGTTGGGCTGATAAGTTCTTTTTCGTGAGGTTATCCTCTCTAGGAGTCGATACGTCTTTTTTGAAAAATTGATGGCGGCCAACAGGTAGTGTTTCCCTCTTGTACTCGTTAATCTTTATTCAAGTCTAACCACTGGTCGTCTCTTGTGCAGAGAATCTTGCTACTCCTCAACCTCGCAAGGTGTCATCCCAGGTTATCTCCCACATCGAGGCCCTTCCATTGGAAGACAGATCTTACCCCGAATTAGTAAGAGCGTGTTTCGCAAACCCCAAGGATACCGAGATGTCAAGTAAGCTTTCTTTTTTCCTTATTCCTTGTTTCAACGCCTTTATCTTCCGCTAATCCCGTTACTCTCATGCTGTCAGGTTCAAGAACTACCAGATCAACTGCTGCGTTGTCAACCTTGGAGAGAGTCGAAGCCTGGAAAAAGAGGAAGGCAGAAACAGCTTCTACTGCGGATACATCTTTGGTGGTGGATCTGCCTCCAAAGGTTGCAAGCGACTCTCCTAAGGACTATTTATCAAAGAAAGGTGTATCTTCTCGAATGATGGACCTTCCTAGCACCATGATGTATTTGGATATGGATGTCGAGAAGTGCTCGAGTCTCTGATGCCTCTTCAAGTGGATTGCCTTCATGGTTAAGGCCACCGGTCTTCTTTGCCTGAGATCTTTGGCGAAATACTAGTGGCTTAGTGGCAGGTATTTAACAGCTTTCTCCATTTTTATTGCTAATCGTCTTGGTTCCCGATAATTCTATACTTGTTGTTCAGGGTCTCCAACTTGCTCTTGCGGCTTATGACACCTTCAAGGACTACCCCGAGCAATTGGCCTAGAGTAAGATCAGTGCGCATCTTGAGAAGGACAGCTCGGTTATCTTGGGGCAAGAGAAGAAGACTCTGGAGAAGAAGGTTGTAGATATGCAGAGTGCCCTCGAGAAAGTTGTTGGATAATATAAGTCGTGGGAGGTCAAGTTCAACGCGGCATCGAAGAAAGGCGCTGCTCTTGATCAAGAGATTGAGGACACGACTGACTATTGGTCGCTCAGGGCCCGTGTTGAGACAATAGAGGAGTTTGCCGCTGGGAAGCATTCTTCTTGGGACGCGGTGAAGGAAAGGGAGCAGTTCGAGAACTTATTCCCTGATGAAGCCAACGCATCCAAGAAGTCCTCTTTTGTCGACGAGATTTCACAAGTTGCCAAAGAAGTGGCCCGGGTGGAGATGGAAAACCAGAACCCAACCGAAGAAGTTTCCAAGGAATGATTTCCTCTTACTTCTTTTATCTTTTAGACTTTATTCTACCCCCAGTATGTTGGGGTTTAAAACTCTTTGTTTTGATTGCCCGCTCGTTTTTAGGGCCTCGATGTGGACAACTTCTATCCCTTGTCGGTTTTTAGGGGTTTATGTTTATTTAGTAATGTTCTAGTATTTGTCTTTTTTTGTCTTTTTTGCAGGTAAAACAGGTTTATCGCCGAGGAATGAAGATCAACGCGTTGTGATAGATCGACTCGTTGTAAAAACGTTTACTCGTAGTTTAATGATAAACTTCCCGTTGTAATAGCGCTTTTTGTGTAAGATGCTGAGAGAGAGAAAATGATGTATTTGATAGAATGTAAATATTTGTGATATATAAAGTTATGAATCGAGTTACAAGCACTTTGTAAAACTCTCCTTTGTTCTAGAATTTGTGTTACGCGTTCTCATCTCTTGCATCTTTTGACTAGTCATTGTGTGCACAGCGTTGCCTGATCATAAGGCGAGGGCCTATGTTTGGCCTGTAATGTCGCAAGGCATCCCTTGTTAGTTTTTACAAAACCGTTGTTGTCTCATGTATGTATGAAGACGCAATAATGTAATATAAAAAGAAAAAAGTATGTGATGTATACCTTATTGTGACTTGTACGTTCTAAAAGTGATACAACTTCAAATTCATCGCGTTCCAACTTCTTGGGACTATCTTCCCATCGCGTGACATCAACTTGTAGGCTCCTTGTCCTACGATCTTCGTGATCTGATAAGGTCCTTCCCAATTTGCTCCCAACTTGCCAACATTTAATTCCTGCGTGTTTTGAAAGACTTTTTTCAATACCCAATCTCCCACTTGGAACGCCTTTGCATTAACACGTTTTTTGTAACTCCGAGCTACCCCCTGTTTGTATGCCGCCATACGAACTGATGCCTCATCTCGTAACTCGTCTACCGTGTTTAGATGGTGTAACAAGTTAGGTAGATTTGACTCCTCGGTAGTAAGTCCATATCGAATTGTGGGCAAAGTTACTTCTACTGGTAACACGGCTTCGCATCCATAGACCAAGGAGAAAGGTGTATGGCCTGTAGCAGTCTTAGGAGTTGTTCGATCTGACCACAGAATAAGGGGTAACTCATCTTACCATTTTCCCTTTGCCTCTTTAAGGCGCTTCTTCAAGTTATTGATGATTACTTTGTTGCTTGCTTCTGTCTAACCATTGGCTGGAGGATACGTGGTGTCGACATCACCAACTGAATGTTGTATTGATGGCAAAATGATCTCGTCTTGTCACTGATGAATTGGGATCCGTTGTCACACACTATGGTGGACGGTATTCCAAACCTACTCAGAATGTTTCTTTTTATGAAAGAGTTGACCTGGGTGTCTTTGACTTCTTTGAAAGCTTCGGCCTCGATCCATTTAGAGAAGTAGCCAGTCATTGCCAGGATGTAGCTGCGTTGTCCTGATGCTGGAGGGAGCTTTCCGACGATATCCATTCCCCATTTCATGAATGGCCAAGGGGAAGTTATGGGATGTAATAACTCCGAAGGTTGATGCGGTATAGGTGCATGACGCCGGCACGCGTCACACTTGCGGGCGAACTTCACTGCGTCTTTGTTCATGGTGGGCCAATAATAACTCATCCTGCTCGCCTTCCTTGCCAAGTTGCGACCCGCTGTATGATTTCCGCATTCTCCATCTTGTATGTCTTGTAAAACCTTCTGTACCTCTTCCTCTTTTACGCATCGGGCGTATATTCCTGATGACATCCACTTGAACAGAATGTTGTTCTTAATAGAAAAGGTGGAAGCTTTTACCTTAAGTCGTCGGGCTTCTTCCTTGTCATCTGGTAAGACTCCATCTCGTAACCACTTTAAGTAAGGAGTTACCCACGAATCGTCTTTATCAGGATCTCGAATCTCAAACATATCTGCTTCTTTGATTATGGATGGCGCATCAAGGTACACGAAAGGTATCTTGTCGTATTCTCTTGGGTCGATTGCGAATCCGAGGTTGGCTAAGGTGTCTGCTTGCGTGTTAGCATCCCGAGGAACTTGCTTTATCTCAAAATGTTTGAAATGTTTAATGATCTCTTGAACTTTCTCAAAGTATGCCTTCATCTTTGAATCCCTGGCAACATATGAGTTCGTAACTTGATTTACAATAAGTAACGAATCACAAATTACCTCAATTTCTTCCACGTTCAAGTCTTTAGCAACGAGTAAACCTGTTATAAGCGCCTCATATTCTGCCTCATTGTTAGTGGCTTTGAACGTACATCGAACAACCTGGGCTATCCTATCCCCCTGTGGTGACTTCAGGACTACCCCCAGTCCTACGCCAACTTGATTTGACGCACCGTCTGTATGCATCAACCACTTGCCGTTACCTGTTACATGTAACACATCTTGATCTTCTTGTTCTAAAGTGGTAGGAGTGAAGTCAACCACAAAATCCGCCAAAGCTTGAGACTTCATTGTTGTTCTTGTCTCGTAAGTGATGTCGTAACCATTTAAGTGGATCAACCATCTTGTTAACCGGCTTGACACTTCTGGCTTTGACATGATACTCTTCATTGGATAGTTAGTCCTCACGATGATAGAATGACTTTCAAAATAAGGACGTAATTTTATCGAAGCCATTACCAAAGACAATACAAATTTTTCTATGGGTGAATACCTAGTTTCCGCATCGAGTAAGGTTTTACTTACGTAGTAAATGGGCAACTGGTCTCCATTCTCTTCTCTGATCAAGACGGCGCTTACTGCTACTTCGGTCACGGCCAAGTACACATATAACTTCTCATCTGGTTTGGGTTTGGAAAGCACATGCGGGTTAGATAAATAATTTTTCAACTCTTTGAAGGCTTCTTCATGTGCTTCCGTCCACTCAAATGACTTGTTCTTCTTCAAGACGTCGTAGAACAACTTGTTTCTGTCCGAGGATCGGGATATGAACCGGTTCAATGCAGCTACTCGTCCTGTTAACTTCTGGACGTCTTTGACGCACTTCGGTGATTGCAGCTCCATTATGGCCTTGATCTGGTCTGGACTTGCCTCGATTCCTCTTTGCGTTACTATGTATCCGAGGAATTTCCCTGATGTTACTCTGAAAGAGCATTTGGTTGGATTCAACTTCATTTTGTAGCTCCGCAAGATCAGGAACGCGTCTTTCAAGTGGGTAATGTGATCCTCCGCCTTCAACGACTTGACTAACATGTCGTCAATGTACACCTCCATTGTATCCCCCAGTTTTTCCTGAAACATCTTATTAACCAATCTCTTATAAGTAGCACTTGTGTTTTTTAACCCGAAGGGCATAACTTTGTAAAAGTAAGTTCCTTGATTGGTTACGAATGCATTTTTTTCTTGATCGTCGAGATGCATCATTATCTGATGGTATCCGCTAAACGCATCCATGAAAGTTAAGAGCTCATGCCCTGTTGTTGCATCCACCATTGCATCAATATGAGGCAAAGGGAACGAATCTTTAGGGCATGCTTTGTTTAAATCGGTAAAATCCACGCAAACGCGCCATTTACCGTTTTTCTTTTTTACGACTACCACATTTGCAAGTCAATCGGGATATTTTACCTCTCTAATTTTTCCAGACATGAGCAAGGACTTTACCTCATCGTTGATTACCTGATTCCGTTCTGGTGCAAACTTACGCCTCTTCTACTTTACTGATGGCACCTTATTATTGACATTAAGGGCATGCGTGATCACGTCAGGATCAATGCCCACCATATCCTCGTTTGACCATGCAAAACAATCATTGCAGGACCGTAGAAACTCCACCAATTGTTTACGTAAAGTTGGCTCCAAATCTGCTCCTATCTTAATTTTCTTTGACGGATATAGTAGATCAAGAGCCACTTCTTCAAGCTCTGGCGTCTCCGGCTTTACGTAGTATGTGGTTGTTCTACAGTCCTTTAATTGCTAATCTGACGACTTCTTCCCTGCTTCAAATTGTAAGTTCTCGAAAGTCATTGATTTCATCGTGACGGAGTAGCATTTCCTTGCTAATTTCTGTTCCCCCTTAATTTCTTGAACTCCCCATGGTGTCGGGAACTTCACGCATTGGTGGTAAGTAGAAGGGATAGCCCTCATCCCGTGTATCCATGGCCTGCCCAAAATGACATTAAATGGTGAAGGGTAATCAAGTACTTGGAATTTTACCTGGTAGTTTATTCCACTTCCTACGGTGGGTAATGATATTTCTCCCAACGTGTTGCGTGATTCACCACTGAAGCCTACTAAAGTTGTAGATTTTTTGACAATGTCATCCATCCCAAGACCTAAGCTGTACAAGGCATCCAACATGAGCAAATTAGTGGAGCTTCCAGTATCAACTAATATTCTTTTGACAAGGAAATTGGCTATCGTCAATGAAATTATTAAACAATCGTGGTGAACTTCCTCTTCTTCGACATCATCGAAGGTGATTGGCATCACGGAAAGACTTGTTCGTGAAGGAGCTCTGGGGCATTCTCTTCTAGTATCCCTCGCGATTCTTTTTGCCGTGGAGTATGTTATGCCACAAATCTCTGATCCCCCGGTAATAACGTTGATTACTCCAGTGTGCTTCGGGGGTGGTAGCGGACTGGCTTTGTCTTTGTTGCGCTCTAGCTGCTCCTTCGCTCTTTCTGATATTAGTTCTTTGAGGTGCCCCCTTCATAATAACTCGCTCACCTCCTTTCGCAAAGCGATGCATTCATCGGTCCGGTGCCCATGATCAAAGTGGAAGTCACACCATCTAGACTTGTCTTTCTGGTGTGAGGGCACATTAATTTTTCGAGGCCACTTGACAGTATCCCCCATGGTGTTGAGGGTTAGGACTACCTCAGTTGCATCCACGCAGAAGTTGTAATGGGAGAGTTTGGGAGGCAATCTGGGGCTTTCATATCTTTCGCCTTGCCTGGCTAATGTTGTATTGACGGCTGTTTTGGTAAGAGGTCCGGTGGGGTATGGAGTGTATCTTGATTCTCTCTTTCCTTGTCTCCAGTCTGGCCGGTGAGGACTGATTGCTTTTTCGAAAAATAGTTCGTCTTCCTCTAATCGAACATGTGCTAACGCTTTTACCTGCACTTCGATCATCAAAATTTGAACAAGTATATTTAGTTAATTCACGATATAACTCAAGGTTACAAACCGATATGCCCCTTCGGAATGCCTCCACAGCTGTAGCGGCGTCACATCCCTCCATGGTCACCAATTCCTCGTTATAGTGGTTGAGGAAGGTCTTCAAAGATTCACCCGGTCTCTAGACCAATCGGTACAAATCACTAGATCGTTTCTTAGCGTGTCGACTGCTTGCAATTAACACAGCCAAAGATGAAATACTCCCGAGGGGTAGGTGCAAATGCCAATTGAGTGCAGGTCCGAATAACGTGTTCCCGAACAAACGACACATAACAATCTCCTTCATGTCAAAAGGGACTGTACTGATATTCATATCCTGTTTGAATGCGGCTATATGTTGATCGGGATCCGTTACTCCTTCATACTTAGGTACGTTAGGAACGTGATGCTTTCGGGAAATATCAACTCTTGCGATAGCACGAAGGGAGAATCGGTGTAACCATCTCTCCTTTCCATCGCTATCGGTTGAGGTGCCCCTGGGACCTGAGTGATTCGATCTTCCAGGGCTTTAAGGTGTTCCCGTAATTGGGAAAGCTTAGTATCTTCCCGTATCGCCCTTAAGGAATTACCATTTACCTGATACCTGGTTACTAGTCTGACGACATCAGGTGTTACGAGACTTGGATCGTCCATATCTAATCGTCTGGCGACTCCTTCCACCACATCAGTTCCTCGGGGTCAAGTTGGAGCTGATTGTACTTGAGATCGAAACAAATTACACTCATTAGTTAAAGTTTCAATTTGCTTCTCATATACCTCAGTGAATTTAGCATTGGCCTCGTTCTGGCTTTCCAGGTCCTTTTGAAGAGCAATCATTATTGCTCGGAGTTCCATGATGACGTCGGAATCGCCTCCTCCAACTCCTCGTTGCTCGTAACTACCTGGGTTGCCATTGGTGTTTTCGGAACCTTGTTCAAATCCGTCTACATTCCCGCCACCGTCTATGTTCCCGGCATCGTCAATATTCCTGGCGCTGTCAATATTTCCGGCGTCGTGGTTGTTGGTTTCCTCATTGCCCTCCTGATTGTCGAGATCTCCTACATGGCTATAAGTAGTTTGGATTCCGTTCATCTTTTTGAAAGATTTTGTAGCTGTTTTGGCGTGACTTCTTTTCGGCTAGGGCCCCACGGTGGGCGCCAATTGTTTTGGGCAAGTTAATCGCACTAACGCGTTACTTGCTATAATGTGGAAAGTCCTAACTAAACAGAGTTTCTAACACGTTATAAGCTACAGATAAGTAGTAAAATAAGATGAAAACAAGGAAAGTAATAGTAATAAAATGATAAGACTGTTATTATGCTTGAGATAGTGAATCCTCTGTAAATACAAATAGATGCTTTGAGCGAAGTAGAATGATTAGAGAAAAGGCTTGAGTTTTCGTGAGTGATTTTGAGTAGTAGTGTTCATGTCCCTTCTATCCTTGCCTCGTCTCCTATTTATACTCTTCTTCCCCCACTTCGACTGTTGGCTGAAACGCCTGGCACATCCCAGAGATCTCGCCCCCGTCGTTAATGAAATAGCCGTTGGTGTCGATCACGAGGTCCGAGATTTCCGCCTTGCTTTGACTACTCCGTCGTCTTCTCCTTCTATTGATTTACTCGTATCAATTGTTCTGGACTTGTAACATTCCTTTTGGGCCAAATTTCTGTGCAGACCTCAACTAAATTCTTCTGTATAATTGCTGACTAAAAAGAGCATGTATTAGAATATACAAGTTTGGGGTATTTTCATGGGAGTTCAAGGTAAACTTGTTGATGTTTGTAAGAAGAAAGCTCCAATTTTCAGTTGTTGCATGTAAGCCAAATTCAGCAATCAATGACTGATTAGATCAATGGTAAACAATTGAAAGAATTTGAAGGGTTGCACGACTGTGGCTTGAAAATGTTTTTAGTTGGATTGGATTGAAGAATGTCCACTTGTAATTCAGCAGCTCCTGTTTTCTTTCTTGAATTTACGACTTGAGCACAAGTCGATTTTCAACGCGGGAGAATTGATACGCCACAAAATGACTAAAGATTTTATTGTTAGTAATTAATTAATTAATGTAATTTTTAAATAGAGTTTTATGCTCCTTCTCGGGTTTTCTTTAAGATTCTTTCCCGAGACGCTTTATTTAAACTATTAGAGCTTAGTATAAATATCAGATATTGTATTCCGGGAAGCAATCAATCAATGAGAAATTTATTATCCAAAACGCTAGTTCTCTCTAGCCTCCCTCTCTTGTCTCATATCTCTTTCCCCTGGCCTTTGGCCCTTCTTCCCTTCACCTTTATTGGTTCTTTAATCCTGCTTTACAGTAATTTTGTACGGAAATCCTAATATTATTGTTTCAATTTAAGCACATGAATATAAGTATTGTTCCTTTTGATATGAAGGAAATCATCATGTGTCAATGGTTCGGTAACATGTACGGAAATCCTCATTTACTTCTTGGAAGTATATTTCATCTTTTTTTGAGTCGGTTGATAAGTTCAGGTCAAATTTGCAAGTAGCCGACATGCTAAGAAGCGTTCTAGCGACCTGTACCGCTTGGTCCAAATGACCGGCGAATCATTCAAAGCTTTCCTAAACAGGTACAATGAAGAATTTGTCACCATAGAAGGATACGACAAGGCCACAACTGTGGAGGTGTTTCGAAGAGGCATCTCGACTGGTAATCCTGATCTTTACCGTGAATTGATTAAATATCCTTTCTCAAATTTCGATGAGGTACAAGTAAAGGCGTTGGCACACGTACGGTTGGAAAAAGACCAGCTCTTCTCCAACAAGACCGTTAGTCCTCACCGACCTGAGCACCGGTAGGGACGATGGGTAATCAGATATGTTCCATACCCTAATTCTTCTCCCAAATCAAGTATGAACATGACATCTGCCATGGCGTATGAACGATATGAAGACCCAAAGTTGCCTCCGAGGTTGTCTCATTATAACTTTCGGCTGGACGCGACGGATACTGTCAAATGGCCCAAGAAGAGTAACACACCCTCATACAAAAAAGACAAATCCAAACAGTGTGATTTCTACTCCGACCACGACCATCGTACAAACGAATGTATTGCTTTGCAAAAAGAGGTAAGTTAATTATTACGCAGGGGGTATCTCAAGGACTTGATATCATAAAGAACAAGGGAACAACTAAATCGCAACAAAGGGAAAGCCAGTTCACCGCCTCCTCCTAAGCACACAGGTGTGATCAATGTCATCATCGGGGGATCTGAGGTTTGTGGTGTAACCTATTCTACAGCTAAGAGGATTGCAGGGAGTATTCATAGAGAGGAGCCCAGAATCTCCATTTGGAAGGGTCATGATGTGATGCCCATTACTTTCGATGACATCGAGGAAGAAGAAATCCATCATGATTGCTTGATTATTTCTTTAACAATAGCAAACTTTCTGGTTAATGCGAGTTTTGATTGACAATGGAAGTTCTACTAATTTTCTAATGTTGGATGCCTTATACAACTTAGGTCTGGGCTTGGATGACATCACTAAGAAGTCTACGCCATTGGTGGGCTTTAGCGGCAAATCACGTAACACATTGGGAGAAATCTCGTTGCCTACCATCGCCTGTGGAGTGAACTATTAGGTAAAATTTCAAGTACTTGATTGCCATCACCCTTCAATGTTATCTTGGACAGGCCTTGGATCCATGGAATGAAGGCCAGCGCTTCAACTTATGATCAATGCTTGAAGTTCCCATCGCCGTGGGGAATACAAAAATCAAGGGGGAGCAAAAGATAGCAAGAGAATGCTACTCATTGACTATGAGAGCGACGACTTCAAATTCTAAACAAGTCAGAACAGAGAAGAAGTCGTCAGCATAGCAATTAAAGGACTGCAAGACTCCAACTTACTACGTGAAGCCTGAAACACCCGAGCTCGAAGAAGAAGCCCTTGACCTGCTCAATCCATCTAGAAAGATTCACATTGGAGCAAGTCTGGAGCCAACCTTGCAGGAAACGTTAGTTGGGTTCTTATTGTCCTACAACGATTATTTTGCCTGGTCAAATGAAGACATGGTAGGAATTAGCCCTGACGTGATCACACACGCACTTAATGTCAACCCAAAAGTTCCACCGATCAAATAGAAAAGGTGTAAGTCTGCACTAGAACGCAATCAGGTAATCAACGATGAGGTAAACTCTTTTATTGAATCTGGTAAAAATAGGGAGGTAAAGTATCCCTATTGGTTGGCAAATGCGTTGGTCGTGAAGAAAAAGAATGGGACGTGGCGCGTTTGCGTCGACTTTACCGACTTAAAGAAAGCATGTCCCAAAGATTCATTCCCATTGCCTCACATCGATGCAATGGTGAATGCGACAGCGGGACATGAACTCTTGACCTTCATGGACGCGTTCAGTGGATATCATCAAATAATGATGCACCTTGACAACCAAGAAAAAATTGCATTCGTGAAAAATCAAGGGACTTATTGCTACAAAGTTATGCCTTTTGGAATAAAAAAAAGCAGGTGCTACTTAAGAGATTGGTTAATAAGATGTTTTAGGAAAAACTGGGGGATACCATGGAGGTATACATCGACGACATTTTAGTTAAATCATTGATAGCTGGAGATAATATTCGGCACTTAGAGGACGAGTTACAGAGTTGTAAGATGAAGTTAAATCCGACCAAATGCTCTTTTGGAGTCAAATCAGGTAAATTCCTTGGATACATAGTGACGCAGAGGGGAACTGAAGCAAGTCCAAATCAGATCCAAGCGATAATGGAGTTGAAATCACCAAGATGTGCCAAGGACGTTCAGAAGCTGACATGACGAGTAGTTGCACTCAATCGGTTCATATCCAATCATCAAACAAGAACAAGTTATTCTACGACATTCTGAAGAAAAAAAGGTCATTCGAATGGACAGAAGCGCATGAAGAAGCTTTCCGGGAGCTAAGAGGTATCTATCTCAACCACAAATATTGTCCAAACCCAAACCTAGAGAAATATTGTACATCTACTTGGCAGTAACGGATGTAGCCATAAGCGTCGTTCGGATTCGTGAGGAGGATGGGAACCAGTTACCCATCTAATATGTAAGTAAAACCCTACTTGATGCAGAGACCAGGTATTCACCCGTCGAAAAATTCGTATTATCTCTAGTAATGGCTTCCATTAACTTACGTCCTTATTTTAAAAGTCATTCTATTACTGTGAGGACTAATTTTTTGATGAAGAGTGTTATGTCGAAGCTAGAACTATCAGGTCGCTTGATAAGGTGGTTAATTCACCTTAATGGGTATGACGTTACTTACGAGTCACGGACATCAATGAAGTCTTAAGCTTTGGCAGATTTTGTGGCTGACTTCACTCCTACCCTGCGAGAAGAGGAATATCAAGAGGTGTTGCAGGTCAAAAAATCACTGAGCACCGGCAAGTGGTTGATGCATACGGATGGAGCATCGAATCAAGCAGGCGTAGGGCTGGGGGTAGTCATAAAGTTGCCACAGGGGGATAGGACAACCCATGCTATTCGGTGCACATTCAAAGTTGTTGATTTTTAGGGTATGTTAAACGTAAAAGCATTTGTATAAACAAGTTGAAGTGAAAGCCGATCCTTGTACAACAAGGCGGTTTTAGTAGATCTCAAAAATTAATCTCGTGAGTAGACCCCGAAGGATAGTCCCATTGGGTGTAGACCGTAAAGGTAATCACCATTGACCCACTTAAAACATTTTATAAGTTGTCTTGGATAAAGGCTACGAGTCAACCGATCAAATTCTATCTTTCCTTCAACAAATATTGCCCCTATTCCATGCCAAGGAATACTGCAATATTATTATTAGATAAAACGTACCATACGAACAATAGACATGTTGGCAAGACAAATCTATCAAGATTAAACGTACCTTATTCGAGTCCCACGACTCCTCTTCATTCTTGACTTGAATGAAGTTGTCTTCCCATGGGTCTTGCGGTTCTTCCTTCACTTGGACGAACTCGTCACGCCACGCCACTTGAGGTTCCTCCTTCACATGTACTCGTGAAGATCGATCCATGATATACCCTCTTTGTGTTTGATTTTCTTGAGAAAACACACGACTACACCACTCAAGTCTTGACCGACTATTAGTGTAAAGTTGCACCGATTTATTTTTATTTTTTGTGTAGCATTCATTTACTGAGCTATTTTTAGAAATTCACACCCTCAAATGGACGACCAACCACCCCTTTTATAGATGTCCAAGGCTGTCCAAAACTGCCCAAAAGGTGTTTAAAAAATCAATTACATAAAAGAGAGGCCAAGAGTAAAAATAGGAGAAGTTGTAACCAACTCTTCTTATCCATTTTCCTCTCTCCTTGTCATCATGGGAGGCATCCAAGCCCAAACCAAAATGAAGCCTATTGCCGTCCAAAATCCAGCCCAAAAAGGCCCATGAAATTAGTCCAAAACTCCTTAGAAAATCCAATCCAAAAGCCCAAAAGAAAGGCCCAAAATGGCAAAGCATATGGCCCATTCTCATGTCCATTTTTGAGGCCCATCCAGCACACACGCACGCCTCATAGGCCGGCCCACCATGCCCCATATCTAGCTAGCATAGCTAGGTACCTAGCTAGGTCACTTAAATACTATAGCTGGCCCTCAGCTAGTTGAGCTAGCATCCAACTTGTTGAGCTGGCTTGAGCTGCGTTTTAGCTCGTTGAGCTGACTTTCAGTCTATTTGAGCTAGTTTGAGCTTCCATTAGCTAAAAGCTAGCTACATGAGCTTCTTACCAAGCTTATATTTTGAGTCAGGAGCTTATTTAAGCTTCTAGCTAGAGCTAACTCAAACTAGTTTGAACCTTTAATACTCCTTTCTAGCATACATAACCATGTGCCAAGCTATTCTGAAGCTTTGATCCTTGCTAGATGCATACATCAAGCTTACAAAAGCTTTCAAACATTCATAAAAACCTGCACAAAGCTATAAGACTCATTCATTATGCTCAAAACCAAACCTTAGCTCAATAGCAACCACTCGGCGCCTTATGCCTAGGCCCTAGGCGCGCCGCAAGCTCCATGGACACACCATAGGTGCGCCGCTAGAACCATGCAGCAATGGATGTGCAAAAGCATCGGCATAGGCGCTCCCTAACTAGCCACGCACATACTTCACGAGCAAGCCTCGACGTGACTCGCTCTTTTACTGTGCCAAAACCGATCAAGTGCACGCCCCGTGAACCGTCGACTCTTCATCGAGAGTTGGTGCCTTGTGCCGACGCATCCTAGTCGCGCCCTGGCCTTGTGCCATTGCACACGAGGTTTCAAGCCTCGATGACGGTGTGCATCTCTTGGATCTCTTTTCTTTCTTATGACTCCTTCTCTTTATCATATCATGGCAAGTCACATTAGTCAATTTTCTCAATCGACATTTCCATGTGACTCCTTTACCTCAACATGCTTTCAATCGGATTGATGACTTTTCATAAATCACCAACATTCCTCCCCCATCTGAGCAATGTCATCAAAACTCGAAAACTTTTTCAAACTCTATATCATGGAAGTAAATATCCCATGGATTTGAATTTACAATTTGTAGCTATCGACATTGTGCACTAAAGAATCGTGGTGTTCTATGAATTGAACCACATCAACTTGTCTAAGTATATCAAGCGATAGTACGACATGAGTTAACATTACTGTTTAATCTTTGAACTTAACGCTTTTAAAGGCTTTTACGTCCCATATCCATTTCACATATGCTTTTAGGCGAGTACTCCAAGAACTCCCTTGGAGAAGCCATATACTTCCACATATGTATAGTTGAAATTTCTAACGTGCTCCTACCAAGGCACTTTCCAAAGTCTCATTAATGAAACAAAGTTTCAAAACTTCCGTTTTTTATGTAGGCTAGAGCATCTTCCTTGATGGGCATTTATATGCTCTCAACCATATGCCCTTGGCTTACCACATTGAATTCAGCCCTTACTTTTGATAAGGGGGAATTGGGCGTCCAAGTTATTATTCTCTAGGATTTCCATCCATCCCTCGAGTTGAATTTAACACAAATACTTATGCCAATCTTCTCTGTAGAGAAATCAACAACTTCATTTGTGTTTAACAAAACTCAACTGAGTTGAATCTAAGTACGAATTATTTTTAAGAAAATATCCACTCATACTTATATGTCAAATTCCGACCCAAAGTCGAATTTCAGCAAGATTGCCTCTTGGAATCTCCAAGAATGTCGACCCATCACCCAAATAGGAATTCATGACCAATCGTCAATTACAGGTCTTCCATATTTTAGTGATCCAACTTGCATTTTATCTTTCCTGTATAGAAAGCATTTCCACACATCCAATGCATTAAGCATATAAACATCATATCTTTGACAAATGGCCATGTCAAGATATCAACACCTTACCACTTGAGCATCCTCAAGCCATGCCACACTTATATTATAACCGTGTATCCATTGATCCATAGGTGTTCTAAACATGTGTATAAACATGAAATTTCCATTCCCATTCCAATGTATAGAAAACCTAGACGAAGATTTAGATAATCTAATTCACCTTCATCTCTTCACATTGGCATCTTCATAATTTTATCAATGAAGAACTTCATAGACAAGATCCTTTCCATCTCATCCATGTCATTTGGTTTCTACCAAATCAACCATGTCATTTTCATATAGACTTATTAAACACTCCTTAACCAGAGTGATTAAACTTACTATATTCTTTCATGCTATAAGCATATTCATAGAATCTTCAGAAAGACTCATAAATGACATCCTTTTCCTTTTGGCCATTCAACATATAGTATTCCACTTCATGTACCACTTTCATCCTAACCACCAATTTGATTGGGAGTTTCAATAGGATCATCATCCATATGACAATATGAGATGATTCAATTCTTTCTTCATAGAAATCTTTTATCAAAGAAAACTTAGAAGAATTATGCTTATAAGACAATCATCTTATCACAAGTGTTCACTACACATGTTAAGATTTTGTTTTTTATAAACCATGCCATTATACTTCCCTTAGTCCTTTCTATGATCAAATTAACCATAAGACTAATATACCAAAGTTGTCAATATTAAGCCTTCACGGCGTATTGACACTTTCCTTGGATCCGAGGATTGATCAAATTCCTCACAGGTCTCTTCTAGACCATTACTTGTTAATTTGAAAGCTGTTATAAACAACCTTTTAAAATTCCCAAACAAGCTTTTATTCATCCAACCCAATGGCATAAAACATGAGCTTCCCCAATTAACCACATGGGGCATGTGATAATCCAAGTTCATAAACTCAATCACATCCTTTAACATTTCCAAAACTAGGAAAATATTTCATGACTTCAAGTATGATTCCATTGATTTAACCAATCAATTATAAGTGCCCCTTGTGGGCGCACCTTCGACTCATCAAATCGAGTCACAACGCTCATGCGTCGAGTAATCACTATTGACAAGGCTCGAGATAATCAATCTCGGCGCGCCTTGTGTTGCCCATTGCCATTCTACGAGACTTGCCAAGCGTTGATGCCATGAGTATCGCTCTCTCAAGATGTGTCGTCTTATTTGGTATAAGTGCGCCCTCACTTTATTGCAAACCAGCCATGCCAAGCACCGAGCATCAAGTCTCGGCATGCCTAGGAATTTGTGAACCCATGGTAAGCCAAGGCCTTAGCCTTGCGCACTCTCGACTCGACCCTTGCACGGCAAAGCCGAGTGCCTGGAACCTAGTGCCAAGAGGGTCGATCCCATATCCCATCATGGGCGTGATTTTGGTACTCTGTTGGCGTCACAACCGCTAGTGCCGAGAGCCACGGAGAGCGGTACCATGGCTCGGTACTTAACAACGCGTCTTAGCCTACAACTAAGGCATGTCTTGATTTATTCCAAGACTCAATTCACGACGGCCTCCTTTTCCGTGGCAATCCATTTGACATTAGTAATGTCAATTCAAGGCATATCTCATTTCGATATTTATCCAAGTCAACATCAAACCATACTTATATTTTAAAACAAGTCATAATCCTGTGAGGACTTAAGCACCTGACAAGACCGATCAAATCAAGATCGACTCTAGTCATGCTAAAGTGTCTAAGCCTATGCACTTGACACTTTCAATCCTTGTCAAAGATTTGTTCAACTAAGGCATAAGAGATCTCACTCTCATGTACTCATTGCTCAATGTAAAGATGCAAAAATCGTAATTTAAACCAATCAAGACTTTCATATTTCCTTTTCCATAAGAAACATGATTTTCATGAAATCACTTAAGTGATCTTCCACATGTAACTTATCAAATAGACTCTCACCATCTCTTTTATGTGTTTTGTAGTCGTATTCATGGCCAACAAGTGTTCACCCTCTCACGTGGGGGGCGATCCAGTAGACCCTTACATTAATAGACCCGAAGGTAGTCTAATTACTCTAGTAGACCCGAAGGTAGTCTAGAGCATGAGTCGTCCCAATCAAGGAATGTTCGACTCAAGGGTAATCTGATTAGTATCATCCAAAAAGAATTAAACTAGAATCAACTTTTCCAAAGTCGATCTGAAGAATTAGACATAGTCTTTTTCTTGCACACAAGTTGTTAAGATCATTCAAATATCAAACCATTGTTTATTATTCAACCATAAACATTACATGATCATTTTATTTGATCAACAACACACTAATAACCTTTATTCAAGTTATACAAACACACACAAATTTAGAAGTACATAACTATGCTAAACACACACAAACATGTGTACAAAGGAAATATTACAATGCACACATTCAATCACGGCGCCTTACGCCGCACAAGGAGCAATAAATCGGCCCTATAGGCCTTCGATTCCCATAGACCTTTTGCCAATAGGTTCCACCCACAACGGCTCCTCTATCCCCCAAGGGCTCGGCCCTAGGGACGCAAAACTTAGACTTCGCACTAATGCACTTGGCTCGAGGATTAGAACGCCTCTTGAATCTCGAGAAACTTTGCCTTCCCTCGTGTCCATGAATAGGATCACAAGCCTCCATCACCTTGGAGGTTTGAGGCACAAGAACCTCATCTTCCTTATCATTTCCGAGATTGGGTTCAATCCTCACATTAGTGATGTACCAATCCCAAAATTTCATGCTTCGGTTGTACTCATCAGCCCACTCGTCAAAGTCTTGGAGCTCGCCATGATCCACTTCGATCGGCCGTATGGGACTCATGGGTTCGATCATGACTTCCCTCAAGTAAGAGGTCACGTCATCAACTGTTTTATCCCCTCGTTTAGCTGCATCCTCAAACTTAACAAAACAAAACAACAATTCAAACATAAACATAAACAAACATTCGTTGAAGATTGTTGATTTTTAGGGCATGTTAAACGTAAAAGCATTTGCATAAACAAGTTGAAGTGAAAGTCGATCCTTGTACAACAAGGCGGTTTGAGTAGACCTCAAAAGGTAATCTCGTGAGTAGACCTCGAAGGGTATTCTCGTTGGGTGTAGACCGTAAAGGTAATCACCATCGACCCACTTAAAACATTTTATAAGTTGTCTTGGATAAAGGCTACGAGTCAACCGATTAAATTCGATCTTTCCTTCAACGAATATTTCCCCTATTCCATGCCAAGGGATACCGCAATATTGTTGTGAGATTAAACGTACCATACGAACAATAGACATGTTGGCAAGACATTCTATCAAGATTAAATGTACCTTATTCGAATCCCACGACTCCTCTTCATTCTTGACTTAAAAGAAGTTGTCCTCCCATGTTTCTTGCGGTTCTTCCTTCACTTGGACGAACTCGTAACGCCACGCCACTTGAGGTTCCTCCTTCGCACGTACTCGTGAAGATCGATCCATGATATACCCTCTTTGTGTTTGATTCTCTTGAGAAAACACACGACTACACCACTCAAGTCTTAACCGACTATTGGAATAAAGTTGCACCGATTTGTGTTTATTTTTTGTGTAGCGTCACACCCTCAATTTGATGACCAACCACCCCTTTTATAGATGTCCAAGGCTGTCCAAAAACTACTTAAAAGGTGGTTATAAAATCGGTTACATAAAAGAGAGGCCAAGAGTAAAAATAGGAGAAGTTGTAACCAACTCTCCTTATCCATTTTCCTCTCTCCTTGTCATCATGGGAGGCATCCAAGCCCAACCCAAAATGGAGCCTATTGCCGTCCAAAATCAAGCCCAAAAAGGCCCATGAAATTGGTCCAAAACTCCTTAGAAATATGCAATCCAAAATCCCAAAAGAAAGGCCCAAAATGGCAAAGCATATGGCCCATTCTCATGTCCATGCTTGCGGCCCATCCATCCCACATAAATATGGCCCATTCAAACTAGTTTAGAGCTAACTCTAAACTAGTTTGAAGCTTTAATACTCCTTTCTAGCATACATAACCATGTGCCAAGCTATTCTCAAGCTTTGATCCTTGCTAGATTCATACATCAAGCTTACAGAAGCTTTCAGACATTCATAAAACTTGCACAAAGCTATAAGACTCATTCAACAAGCTCAAAACCAAACCTTAGCTCAATAGCAACCACTAGCCGCCTTATGCCTAGGCCCTAGGCGCTCTGCAAGGTCCATGCACATACCCTTGGTGCGTCGCTAGCACCATGCAACCATGGATGTGCAAGAGCATCGGTATAGGCGCGCCCCAAGTAGCCACGCACATACTTCACGAGCAAGCCTCGGAGTGACTCGCTCTTGTACCATGCCAAAGCCGAGCAAGTGCGCGCCCCGTGCACCGTCGCGTCTTTGCCGAGAGCTGCCTTGTGCCGCAACCAAGCACCGACGCATCCTAGTTGCGCCCTTGCCTTGTGCCATTGCACATGAGGTTTCAAGCCTCGGTGCTTGTGTGCATCTCTTGGATCTCTTTTCTTTCTTATGACTCCTTCTCTTTATCATATCATGGCATTTCACATTAGTCACTTTTCTCAATTAACATTTCCATGTGACTCCTTTACCTCATCATGCTTTCAATGGGATTGATGACTTTTCAAAAAACACCAACAAAAGCTACAAACAAAGAAGCAAATTATGAGGCACTTATCGCAGGATTAACCATTGTTAAAGAATTGAATGTGCAGGAGATCGAGGTAATATGTGATTCGTTACTCATTGTCAATGCAGTAAAAAATTCATATGTTGTCAGGGATTTGAAAATGAAGGCGTATTTGGAGAGAGTCCAGGGAATTATCAAAGGCTTTAAGCATTTTGAAATAAAACGAGTGCCTCGAGATGCCAACGTGCAAGCAGACACTCTAGCTAATCTTGGATCCACGATCGATCTAAGGGAATATAACATGATACCATTTGTACACCTAAACATACCTTCTATAAAAAAAAAAGACAGAAATGTTCGAGGTTCGAGACTCCGATGTAACCACTTCATGGGTAACACCTTATCTAAAGTGGTTACGAGACGGGATCTTATCGGATGATAAAGAAGAAGCTCGACGACTCAAGGTAAAAGCTTCAACTTTTGCTATTATACGGACGATGCGTAAGAGAAGAAGAAGTACAGAAGGTATTACAAGATATTCATGACGGAGAATGCGGGAACCACACTAGGGGTCGCAACTTGGCAAAGAAAGCAAGCAAGATGAGCTACTATTGGCCTACCATGAACAAAGACACAGCTGAGTTTGCTTGAAGGTGTGACATGTGTCAACGTCATGGACAAATTCCACATCACCCACTGGAGTTACTACACCCTATAACATCCCCTTGGCCATTCATGAAATGTGGGATGGACATCGTGGGAAAACTTCCTCCGGCTTCGGGACTACGTGTTCACATATTGGCCATGACCGACTACTTCTCCACATGGATCGAAGCCGAAGCCTTTAAAGAATTAAAACATGCACTTGTCATATCTTTTATCCAGAGGAACATTCTCAGCAGATTCGGTATGCCATCAACCATAGTTTGTGACAATGGTTCCCGGTTCATTAGCGAGAAAACAAGATCTTTTTGCCAGTGGTACAACATTCAATTAGTGATGTCCACTCTACGATATCCTCAAGAAATGGTCAAGTGGAAGGAAGTAACAAGGTGATCGTAAACAACTTGAAGAAACGCCTTAAAGAAGCTAAAGGAAAATGGGCAGACGAGTTACCCCTTATTCTCTGGTTAGATCGGACAACTCCAAAAATTGCTACTGAGCATACCCCTTTTCGTTGGAGTATGGATGTGAAGCCGTGTTACCAGTTGAAAAACATTGCCTACAGCCTGCTACGGTCTTACCACTGAGGATTCTAACCAAGACAACTTGTTTCACCACCTAGATATAGTTGACGAGTTACGAGATGAAGCATTTGTTCATATGGCGGCATATAGGCAGGGGGTGGCTCAAAGTTACAATAAACACGTTAAAGCAAATCTGTTTCGAGTAGGTGATTGGGTATTAAGCAAGGTCTTCCAAAACACCCAAGAATTGAACGCTATCAAACTTAGAGCTAATTGGGAAGGACCTTATCAAATTTCCAAAGTCGTAGGGCAGGGGGCTATGAGTTAATTTCCCATGATGGAAAGATAGTCCCACGGATTTGGAATTCGGCGAATTTAAAACTCTCATTTTTAACGAAATCAAACAAGTCGCAACAAGGTGCTTATCTACTATATTTTGCTTATCAAATTCATTTACATTTATCCTATCTCACACACACAGAACAACAACGAAATTACAAAACTAACAAGGGACGCCTTGTGACGTTACAGGTCAAAACATGGGCCCTACAATCAGGCTACGATGTGCACACAACGACTAGTCACAAGATGCAAGAGGCGAGAAACACGTTAACGACTCTAGAGCAAGAGGAGTCTAACATGGAAGAGACATTTGTGTAATCAATTCAAGCTTTATTATCAATAAACATGAGTACATTATAGTTCTTTCTCATTACACGTCTCCCTCTCTCCAAGCATCTATTACATAGCACTATTACAAACGACATTGATCAAACACTATCAAACTCCTTCTGTTCAAACGCCTAGACTTCCTTCTAGTGACACTTTTGTCCAAACCTGCACAACCTGCGAAACAAACAAACAAACAAAACACTATGCAAGTATAAAAGCATTCACAAAAAAAACATTCATAAAAGACCCCTAAGTCGTAACACTAAAGGGTAGCAAGTGTTTGTCCACACATACACGGGCCTACCATAAGCGGCCTAAAATATGATTGTTTTAAAATCCCGACATGTCGGGGGTACCAAAAGATTCATTCTTAGAAAAAGGATGGAAACAAAAGAGCAATACTACACCTTCTAGCATTCTTGGGAACCTGCGAGTTTTCCGCAACCTTTACTTGGGCAATTTCCTTGGCAACGTGAGAAATCTCGTCCACCGTGGAAGGCTTCTTAAGTGTAGACTCGTCATCAGGATACATTGATTCCCCGCAGCGAATTCCTTCATCATCTCGACGCGAGCTCTACAAGGAACTTGTCCTCCCAATCCCTAGCACACGCGGACTACTCCTTATCAATTTTCGTCAATTTCTCAACTTTTTTCTCTGAAGCTTTCTTCTCGCACTCCAAGAGGGTACTTCTATTCATCTAAAGTTGCACATTGGCCTCGTTTTGAGCAAACTGACCCAAGAGGACCTTGAAAGCTTCAAAAGATGACAAAATAAGTTGGAAATCCTGCAGAAAATGAACGCGTTAACTCGCATGCGAATAGTAACACAATACATGAAGTACAGTTTATCGGCAGAAATCAACAATCATACTTGTCATTGGGCAGCCAATATTTCACCAAAGAACTCAGGCATGGTGGACCGATTTATTGCGCCTTGAGAACAGTTCACATGAAGAGGCATTAGAGAGGTCAGGCATTTCTCTGTCGACATATATATCCAAAGACATCATAGTGCCCGGGAGATCAGTCAAACCGGGAGTGGCATTCCTTTTAAGAGGAGAGGACTTGGGAGTAGAACTAGTCACCTTTGGAGGAAGGGACACCGCCAAAGATGTGTCTGCGGTCGAACTTATCTCGGCCTTTCTCTTTTTTCGCGCTTCGACTCGTTCCAATGGTGGTAAGGGTGGCAGTAGAGCGGGTATTCCTTGAGCCTGGATAACATGTAAACATAACAAGAAGAGAAAACGCGTTAATGCTAAAATAAGAAGAAAGGACGACGATACTTACTTGACATCTCAGAATCTTCAGGATTAGTAAAACACGCCTTAACAAGCTCCGTTGAGAGATCTTCTATACGAGATACAACCTGAGCCTACACCTTACGGGGCTGGAGGGAGGCGAAATTCACTGCGTCAGATACAAAAATAGTCAAAAGTTAACGCCACCTAGAAGAGGTAATGATAGTGATGATTTCGTCGTGCAAATCACAGCTATAGAATCCACATGGAGACAGATTTTATCTTTTGTAATGAATTTTGTGTCAAACAAGTAACAATGGGTTTTTTGTATTTGTAACTAAATCTAAGAATGCAAAACTAACAACGCAATAAAAGATTATGAATAACAATAATTTTATGGCAGTGGGGAAGATGACTCAACTTGAAAGCTTTGATAGCTCATAAAACATAAGAAATCACGGCATTCCTCGAATCCCATATATAAAAGTCTCTCATTGCTCATGTAGTCAGCCAATCCCCTTGTCTCAAGATTCATACCATGAATAACTCCGATGTTGATTTGTCTATCATTGTATAGAAATCCCCATGTACCAATTTTGAGCACATGGTCTTGAAATCTAGAAAAATAATCATGGAAGTGTTCATCGTGTAGCTGTCTACACTTGAACAAAGCCATAGATTAGTAGCACCAGTGTTATGAACCGTAAGATAGTTTCACAAAACAAAGATAAGCACAAAAATCACACAAAAGACAATTATTGTCTCCCCGGCAATGGCACCAATTTGATACTGGTGATTTCGTCGTGCAAATCATGGCTATGCAAAAGAGTCCAAAGAAACCAAAGACAGTAGTATTTAGGAAGTCTGGGTCGAATCCACAGGGAGACAAATATTATCTTTTGTAATGAATTTTGTGTCAAACAAGTAACAAGAGGTTTTTGTATTCGTAACTAAATCTAAGAATGAAAAACTAACAAAGCAATAAAAGATTATGGATAACAATAATTAGGAAGATAGGTTAGGCAAACAAATATCCATAAACTTATGACAAGTTGATCATTGATTTCACCTCATAATCACATGCAATGGATTTTCCAATTCCTTTTTAATTCTAACTAATAGCACAAGCAGATACTATTAGATCTAACTAATTAAACAACCATGAAACAATCAATGATTCAATTCAATAGCAGCATTAAGGATAGGAATATAATAGGATACAATTCTAGCATAAAACAACCATCTTTTACCCTAGAAGTTGCTACATCAATCTAGAGATGCTCAACCAGTAACACTTCAGATCTAGCAATAGATTCAATAACAACAAACCCTAGTTGATTAGGCTAGAAACTGTTGAAATAAATCATAATCATTCAAGCAAGAAAAAAGATTATATCCAAGCAATAGATAAGGAATTAGAAATCTCACAACTTTATTCAAAACGATGCTTCAATTGTCTGACTAAGAAAAAGGGCTTAGTTCTCCATAAAAATATAAAAACCCTAGAATGAAAAGTATGAGAATTAGATAGATTGATAGATGCAACTCTCAAACCTAATATAACAAACTAGGTCTCCAAAAGTATATGCAAAAATACATAAGTCGGTATAAAGTTGATATAACTAAGACCAATCAGAATAGAACACGTGGCCAATAAGAGATCTCGCGCTATCAGAGGCGGCGGGCGCTGCTAGCAACTCGGTTCAGAATTCCATTGACACTTCAGAGTCTATTTTGACTCCCTCGTAGTTGGAATTTAGACTCGGAATAAACATATGAATTGTAGATATTTGAATGAGCTTTCCAATGATAACAAATTCAACTTCATTAGACGACTATAACTCCCGAACGAGGCCTTACAAGACAAAGGTGTCGAACCAGCAACTCCAATGGATGGCTCGAATTTAATCGTTCTTTCCGCAGTTTCCATTCCTTTCACACTTGTTCACTTTAAGACCTGTAAAACAACATAGAACAAGTGCAAAAAACTCAAAATTCCTTGACATTCTAAGACGTACACTAAAGAAACTAACTTAAACAACGCAAAAGAAATGAAAACATGCATCCTAAACACTACCTATATGCAAGCTATCAAATTCCCCATGCTTAAACCTTTCTTGTCCTCAAGCAAGACATAGAATCAAGTCACACCACATCATTGCATTCATCTCATAATCCACAAAGCAAGTCAGCATATAACTATAACTTGATGAAGACTGTTAGGGATAGTATCTCTTAGTATCTTTTGTATTAAGTAAAGTGATATATTATTTCCTTATTATCTTTATTATGTGATAGATATTAGGAAACCCTAGATATGATTTTATTACTTAGAGTTCAAGGTCTTGTACTCTCTATTTATATAGAGATATCTCTTCAATAAAGGTTATCAGTTCATTCATATCTCTATATGGTATCTAAGCCTGATCCTCTCTAAAACTCAAACACACGTTTTTTTTTTAGCCATGGCTGCCACCTCTTCTTCAATCCCTAATGAAGTTGAACCCACAAAGCCTCTTTTCATAATCAACTTTACCAATGCCATTAAACTTACTTCCTCCAATTATATCACTTGGAAAACACAAATCAAGTCCATCCTTGTTGGCTATGGCCTTTTCAAGTATCTCGATGGCTCGTATCCATGTCCCGCCACAACACCGCTTGGGGCTGCCATCACGGCTCCAAATCCGGTTGTTCAAACTTGGCAACGCCAAGACCAACTTATCTTTGGCGCATTGGTAGGCACTCTCTCCTCCAGTGTTGCTCCGTTAATAACCCAGGCTGATTCCTCACGAGCAGCTTGGCGCTCATTCTTGAAAATACCTATGTAAAGCCCTCTCGGGGGCATATTCAGCAACTCAAAGACAAGATTTCAAATCTCAAGAAAGGATCTTCTTCCATCACCGACTTCATGCAAAGTGTCAAGGGGTGTGCGGATCTTCTCACATCCTTGGGCAAGAAATCGGATCCGGATGACCTCATTGATTACGTCTTGAAAGGACTTGACTCCAACTTTCGGGCCGTTATCGATGGAGTTCGTAATCGAGAAACCCTAATCAGCTTTGAAGAATTACATGAACGTCTCATCGTGCGTGAACTTGAACTTAAGGTGGAAGGCTCGGTTTCCTCCTCTAGCGAACCCGCGAGTGCGATGACAATGCAATCTCGCCCGCCCCAACAACCCTATCCACGCCCGCCCTCTCAGCCTTCCCAACAAACTTACGCACCACCATATTCTTACCCCCTCCACCTCGCATGCACAACCCTAATCCTAACCCTAATCGCCCACCTTCAAGGCCCTTCCTTGGACGTTGCCAGTGGTGTCGTAAGGTTGGGCATGTTGTCGGTTTTCGCAATGAATTTCGACGCATTGCACCACATCTTCGTCCACCACCAAATCCTTACCGTCCCCAGCCACCAAACCCTCCACCGCCGACTCCTCCACCAGAAGCCAACCAAGCCATGATTTTGTCCTCCTCCAATTCCCCTAAACAATCATGGATCATGGATAGTGGTGCCTCCCATAGAGTTACTCATGATCTCCAAAACCTTAGCCTTCACTATCCCTATGATGGTCCCGACGAACTCATCGTCGGTAATGGTAAAGGTCTTAAAATCTCTAATCTTGGCAAAACTTATTTACATATAACAACCAAAACTTTTAACCTAGATAATGTCCTTCATGTTCCTGAAATTTCCAATAATATTTTGTCTATCTCTAAGTTCACTTCTCAAAATAATCTTTCTGCTGAATTCTTACCCGACTCTTTTCGTGTGAAGGATTTATCAACCGGCACAACTCTTCTTAGTGGACCTTGCATCAATGGTGTCTATCTCTTGTCTTCCGATGTCAACCCTAGTGTTTCTTCCGCTCATCTCTCGGTTGGCTCCTCTTGGCATCACAAGTTGGGGCATCCTGCACCGCCTATCTTAAAGCTTTTACAAAACATTATTAAATTTCCTAGTTCTAGTTCAAAATTAGACTTTTGTTCTTCTTGTTCCATGAATAAGAGTCATAAATTGCCTTTTGGTGTGTCTACTATTTCAAGACATCCTAGCATGCAATTGACTAAAGCAGAGAGCATAGACAATTCATCCATTTTAGACCTCACCAAGGCAATGTGTTTGCACTCTCACTCAAGTGTTTAATGACATGTGTTTCACTCAAATCAACAATGAAAAACTAAACTACCATAGGCTTGCATCAGCGTCCTAATTCTCCACCACTGTGGATCAAACACACAATAAAAATCACGAGGTCTTTTCAAGGGTTGTAATGGGGCCAAGGTAAAGACAATTTGGAAGGGAACATATTTGGTCATGTGGTGCTAAATCCGGATAAAGAACTAACTAAACCCAAACTTCTCATTTTTTCTTCTTCTTACTTCCACTTTCATTCACCACTCCATACATACTCAATTAAGCTCATTTGTTTCTTTTTTTTCCTCAACTTTTTTCTCTTCTTAAGAAGACTACTTTCTTTTAAGCACACTTTTTTTCAACATATTCTTCAGCTTCATTGTTTTCTCAAATTTCAAGCTAGAGTTGTCTTTTCTTCCACCTTCCATCACACTTCCCCCATACTTATTCAAAACCACACAAATAAATCTTCCTAAAGTCCTAAATCTCGGATGGGTCAAGCTTATACAGGCTAGGAAATATATTGTGGAGCTAACAAAAATAGGCTTAAAGGCTCAAAAGAAATGGGGTGTCAAAACATGGATCTTGTAAGGTAGGAAGGGAGATAATAGGCTAAAAAGAAACATGCCTCAATCATATTAATGTCATGCAAATAGTCATGTAAAGAAGTCTTGAAAAAAAGTCATAACGCAAGTTCTAAGGCTAGCAATTCAAAGTGATACACTCAAGATATAGAGAACAAATAATCAATAAAAGCCCAAAAACAATCTCACAAGGTTAATTATCTAGAACTTCAAAATATATCTAAAACTCAAGCACATCTTCATGCTCAATCCTATAATCAAAGATCATGCTCATATCATAGAAACTTTAGCACTTCAAGCAAGTTATGTGTTAGAATCCATACTTAACTTAAAATGACAAGCTTACACATTGGGGAAATAAGAACCTAAAATGCAATATTTTTTTATTTTCTGAAATTTCTGATTTTTTTCATTTTTCAAGATTTTCGTCAATGCAAAACATAAAGTAAACATGCCTAATCTAATGCAACTACATGAATGCAAAGAAAGTAATCTCCTTCCCCATGCTTAAATATTACATTGTCCCCAATGTAAAGTAAAAGTAAAGAGAAGACAAAAACTCACAGACCAACTACTAATTTGGGTAAAAAAAGGGTGGTGAACAACATTAGAAGGGCAGAAATCATCATTAGAGAGGCGGCGGGCAGGTGGCGACTAGGCGGCGGGCGCCACCAGGGGGCGACGGGTAGGTGGCAGGCTGGCAAAGGGCGTCGCTGGCCATTTTGTAGCGGAGACCTTTGAAATTAATTTGTGGCGGGCGCTGCCAAGTCGGCGGCGGTCACCGCCTGTTCCGTTGCACTCCTTTTTAGCATGCTCGCAGGTTAGTACAACACAGAAACAAAGGAAAAACCGAAACAAAAACAACTAAGCTAGAAAAAGAAAAAAGAAAGAAAGTACCTAGGCCGGGATTGCCCTAACTAGCGCCTTATTTAACGTCGTGGCTTGACGTTTAGCATAAATTGACAAGATTAGACATTGTCAATGCCCTTAACAACCTGTGAAAAGACTGTGAACACATCTCACAAATAGATAAGTAACACAATGATAAATTGAAAGTGAATATTATACCATTCAAAAACCGTTTCAACTTATCAAACCTATGTGCCCAATTTTTATGAGATAGCATATGCTCAAATAAATTTGACAAAAGTGGTGATGTCAGGAAATACTTACAGTATGGGTCAAAGTATTTGTCACAATTACCAGTTTGTTCAAAGATGAACTCTATGTATTTTTCATCTTCCACCTTGTGTTCTAGACTTGGTTCCTCATCTTGCAACTCCATAAGCTTTAGATATGAGAAGGTGGGGAAACTGAAACATCGGATTTCAAGGCCTAGCATAGGGCACAACATGACAATAGGAGCCTTAACAGATGTATCATGTTGATTTTCTCCCTCATTGTTGTCTACTTCATCAGGAAAGAAGTCATCATGGTCAACAAAATAATCTTCTTCCAAAACCAAAGAAGGCTCAAACTCATGACTCCACATGGGAGAAGATGATTCAGGCTCCCTAGGCTCTGAAAGTATCTCTTTGTCAGCACAGACTTCCCTTGGCTCTATGATGATTTGCTCAAGTTGACTTATAGGTGAGAATACATACTGGGCATCAAATTCATCTTCATAACCCACATCAAGTGTATTAAATTGCTCCTCAACTTGCATTTGGGTGTTTGACTCATGATTGTTTGATTCCAATGTGATTCCACCATTCCTTTCACACAACTCAAAAGGACATGAGGTTGTGGAATGAAAATATGAAGAACATAACTCACAGTGCTCCCTGATCAAAGTATCCATCAATGTAGAGATATCCCTATTTATATCCTCATGAAACGTATCAAACCGGTTGTGGAAGTGGGGAAGATGACTCAACCTGAAAGCTTTGATAGCTCATAAAACATAAGAAATCACGGCATTCCTCGGATCCCATATATAAAAGTCTCTAAATGCTCATGTAGTCAGTCACTCCCCTTGTCTCAAGATTGATACCATGAATAACTCCGATGTTGATTTGTCTACCATTGTATACAGATCCCCATGTACCAATTTTGAGCACGTGGTCTTGAAATCTAGAAAAATAATCATGGAAGTGTTCATCGTGTAGTTGTCTACACTCGAACAAAGCCATAGATTACTAGCACCAGTGTTATGAACCGTAAGATAGGTTCACAACACAAAGATATGCACAAAAATCACACAAAAGACAATTATTGCCTCCCCGGCAATGGCACCAATTTGATAGCGGTGATTTCGTCGTGCAAATCATGGTTATGCAAAAGAGTCCAAACAAACCAAAGACAGTAGTCTTTAGGATGTCCTGGTCAAAGCCACAGGGAGACATATATTATCTTTTGTAATGAATTTTGTGTCAAATAAGTAACAAGAGGTTTTTGTATTCATAACTAAATCTAAGAATGCAAAACTAACAAAGCAATAAAAGATTACGAATAGCAATAATTAGGAAGATAGATTAGGCAAACAAATATCCACCATTGTATGACAAGTTGATCATTGATTTCACCTCAGAATCACATGCAATGGATTTTTCAATTCATTTTTAATTCTAACTAATAGCACAACCAGATACTATTAGATCTAACTAATTAAACAACCATGAAACCATCAATGATTCAGTTCAATAGCAGCATTAAGGATAGGAATATAATAGGATACAATTCTGGCATAAAACAATCATCTTTTACCCTAGAATGTAATCAAATCTCTTCTGCATAAGACTAGCATAGCCTGATACTAGTACGATGCAGTTGCTACTTCAATCTAGAGATGCTCAACCAGTAACACTTTAGATCTAGCAATAGATTCAGTAATAACAAACCCAAGTTGATTAGGCTAGAAATTGTTAAAATAAATCATAATCATTCAAGCAAGGAATTAGAAATATCACAACTTTATTCAAAATGATGCTTCAATTGTCTGACTAAGAAAAATGGCTTAGTTCTCCATAAAAATATAAAAAACCTAGAATGAAAAGTATAAGAATTAGATAGATGAGGTACTTTCAGTGGTCGTTATACTTATCAAAGAACCTAACTTAACTAAACTTAGTAGAATGGTAAGTAAGGTTCGATCCCATAGAGACTCTTGTATGTGTGTTCTTACTTGTGTGCCAAGAAATAGAAATATGGGGGTTTTTGGAATGATTATCTAGTCTAAGATGCAAATTAAAACTAACTATGAATGCAAATATGATTGTGTTTAACAAATATGAGAAAAGCATGTTCAACTAGTTAGATTCATCATAGATATGTTTATTGATCATTGATTCTCTTGATTCTCAATTCACTTGAATAATCTATCGTGGATTATTATCCAGAACTTTATATTTAGTTGAAATAACTAACTGTCTGAACAACCCTAATCATCTAACAACCTAGAACAACATCTAGATTCAATTAAACGACAACTTTAAGTTCAAAGTATCAATAGAAACAAATACTCGACGCAAACAGCTAATCAACTTATCTAAGGTTTATTTCCTTCTACAACTGAATAGCCCGAACGGGTCCAAACAATTATAGTTACTACTTTATCTAATCAAACCCAAACGGGTTTTAATCAGATTAGTTTTAAATTAACCTAGAAATTTTATTAGGTGGCCAATCTAACAAAACCCTATAAAAACTTTGATTCAATTAAGCACATGGAATAAAACCTATCCAAGTTGTTGAGAATCAATCAAACCTCACAATATTATGCAATCTATGATTTCAATAACTAGTTAAACACAAAAGAATTTAGCAATGCATAATTGAATTAAGAAAAACTTACAAAAGGTTCGAAGGTTGCTCTTTTGAGAAAACTTTGTCCAAACAAACCCTAGCTTCCAAATTATGATCCAAGTTATGAAAAAGATAAAAATAAAAAGTGTTTAAATATCTCTTAAAATATCCTCCAAAGCCTTAAAACAAGCATAAACTCGGACCCATATTAAAAATAAGCCAAAAACAAAGCCCAAAGTCGGACCAATTCTTGTCCGTGTAGAAAGCCAATTGTGCGGCTTGACATTAGATTACACGGTTGCGCTTTCCCTTGCTATCCCGCGTAATTGCACACTGCTAAAATTGCTAGGGTTGACCTCCTCCTTTGCAAGCCACGTTTCTTCCTTTCAATGGCCTTTTCTCTAACTTCACCAATGCTCCTTTGCACCACCTCCTAGCTTTCTTCAATTCCTTTCACACACCACCATGATCAACCATAATCCATCCCGCTTTTGCTCTTAAACCTAGAAACATGTAAAACCGAGCAAACAAGTGCAATCTACCCAAAAGCACAAGATCCTAAAAACTAAACTAAAACCAACTAAAACTAACTAAAACTTATCCAATACCAACATAAAACATGCATCTAAACTACACCTATATGCAAGCTATCAAATTCCCCCATGCTTAACCCTTGCTTGTCCTCAAGCAAGTCATAAATCCAAGTCACACCATAAAAATGCAATCATGCATCCATTTCATAATCAAACAAGCAATTCAACATATAATTATAACTTGGCCAAGACTTCATAGCATGTATTACAACAAGCAAAGAGCATAGATTATTCATTGATTCTAGACCTCACCAAGGCAAAGTATTTGCTCTCACTTTCAAGTGTTTAAGCACGCGTTTCACTCAAAATCAACCATGAAAACTAGAATACCATAAGCTTGCATCAGCGTTCTAAATCTCCACCGTTGTGGATGAAATACGTAACAAAAATCATGAGGTCTTTTTTCGGGATGTAATGGGGCCAAGATAAAGAGAAATTTGGAAGGGATCAATTTTGTCTTGTGGTGCTAAATCCGGGATAAAGAACTAATCCTAAACCCAAACTTTTACACTTCACTTCTCATAATGCTTCCAATTTCCTTCACTGACTCCATTTACACGTTAAAGCTCTTTGTTTCCTACTTCTTTTCCACTTTTGCCTCTTTTCCAACTCTTTTCTTTTTTCACTCATGAAGATTACTAACAGTTAAACTCAACTTTTTATTTTCTTTGCAACATACTTTTCATCTTCATTTTTTTTCACTTTACACACTAGAGTTCTATTTCCTCTTTTCCACCTTTTTTCCTTCAACCTCCCCCATACTTATACAAAACTCACACAAAGGAAAACCAACCTAAAGTCCTAAATCCCGGATGGGTCAAGCTTATTAGGCTAGGGAATATTTAGTGGAACTCATAAAAACAGGCTTAAAGCTCAAAGAAATGGGGTGTCAAAACATAGATCTTGTAAGGTAGGAATGGAAATAATAGGCTAATAAGAAACATTGCCTCAATCAGTTTAATGTCATGCACTCAATCATATAAAGCAGCCTTGAAAAAGAGTCATAACGCAAGTTCTAGAGCTAGATAATCATGGTGATACACTCAAGAATATAGAGAACAATATAATCATGAAAGGCCAAAAATCTCACAGGGCAAATTGTGTCTAGAACTTCAGAATGCATCTAGAACTCAAGCTAAATACATGCTCAGTCCTATAGTCAAAGTAAATAATCAACGATCATGCTCATATCATATAAACTTCAACAAATCATGCAAATCATGGGTTAGAACTTATACTTAGCATAAAAACACAAGAGGTGTCAAATAATGGGGAAATAACAACCTAAATATAATATTTTTGTATTTTTTTCAGATTTTTTTTATTTTTTTTCATTTTTCAAGATTTTAATTAATGCTTGCAAAAATTTAAACATGCCTAATCTAATGCAACTACATGCAATGCAATAGTAATTCCCTTCCCCTATGCTTAAAACTTACTTTGTCCCCAAGTATAGTAAAAAGAAAAGGAAAGAGAACAACTCACAAAGATATATAGCTATCTGGGTAGTGCGGCGGTAAATCCTATGGTGGTGGCGGTGGATACTCTGTAGGAGGTGGTGGGTAAGCCAGAAACTGCGGGTATGATGGAGCTGGAAAACTGTACTGAGGGTAGTACTGGTTTGGTGGATAGCCAGTCAAACTCCATCCATCTAATCGAGCATTAAGCAATCTCAATTGCTCATCCAGGCGTGTCTTGAAAGATGTGAAGCGCTTATCCACGTAACATCTCATGTTCTAGTAACTCTGATCAATGTGAGATGACATGTCACTGTATCGTTGTGCATTATCCCCCTGCATCTGTTTCATCATCTGTTTCATTATCCCCCTGCATCTGTTTCATCATCTGTTTCATCAAACTGTTGTTCTTCCTCCTCCTCAGACTCTTCCTCTTCTTCAGACTCGTCCTCAGCCATCACAAAATCTTCATCATCTCCTTCTTCTTCAAACACTTCTTGGGCTCTAGCTTGAGCTCTCTTTTGTTCCCGAGTAGGGCCTTTAACATCGCTCAAGTCCAAATCTCAGTCCTCAACTTCAAGCAACCAATTATCGGGATCCGCTCCAACTTGAACTCTTTCTTCGATCATTAGGGAGTTTCAAGACCTTCTTAGTGGTCCCAATCACCCAATAAAAAGCATTTTTGTACTTACAAGATGTCCATCCTACGGAACATAGTGAAGTCCATAGCCAATGGTGGAATGTCAACAACTCACTTGTTAAGATCAACTCTAAAGTGTTTGGCCAAATGAGTCACAATCCCGCCAATGCAAATGGATCCACCACCTTTATTGCCAACATGCTCCAAATGGTGCATAAGCACAACACCCAAATATAGCTTTTTTTCTTCAAATAGGCACCCAATACAGCTACATCCTTCTTTGAGCAATTGTTTCCACCATCACCCCTCCCATTAATAGTGCTAGCAATGTATCTCTAGAAGACTCTAATGGCGGGATGAGTGATAGGAGACGCCTTCTCTTTTGTAGCTTCATAGGTTGTGTTTTCCGGTGATGGACTTCCAGAATTTATGATTAACCCATCCAGCTCCATTCTCATTCAGGACAACATCATGACTGTAACACCCCCTTCCTACCCTGGAGGTATTACCGTCAGTAACCCCGATTAAGACTAAACTGAAGATACCCAAGGCTTTAAACTGACTGTACAAACTAAAACAAGGTATGAAACCATTTAAAACCTAACAAAATTAAGTAAAACTTTACAGCGGAAAAGAGAAAAAAAGGTCTTATACAAGCCTTAACTTAAAAAGAATTAGTAAATAAATAGAACAACCTTCTATTTAAACAAATCTTCATCAAGTCTTCCTTAAGTTCTTATTTTTGAAACTCAGCTTCGCTTTGAAGTAGTTCAACCACGATCTTCACTCAAGTATAGCCATTGGAAACCTTTCTTCAACTTCTGGAGCTTCACACATCTAAATCCGCCTCTTGTATCAACTTCCAAGAAAAACCTGATGTATCGTAAACCAACGGTGGACACCAGCCGACCATATAAAAGAAAATAAAATGGACGGGTTAGTCTAATGAAAGACTAAGCAAGCGGAGAAACTAACTTGGTTCTTATGGTTGTAACTAAACATATTGGCATCCAAATCCGATTAGACTCGGATTATGATCCAACAGTTAGCAGTCTTATAGAGAATAAGGAGACTCACATAATCAAGAGAGAGAGAACACCACCGCTTATGGTTTTTTTTTTAAGAAGCATAAACAATTGAGTGAAGCTTATGCTAACCACTCAACATTCACCATCGTCTTCAACGACTAAACAGCTTAACTTAATCAAAGTTTAATTAAGAATCATTCTTAATCAGGAGCAAGAATGGTTATCAAATGGACTAACCATTTTGGTACATTAATGTGCCTAACGCACTTATCTTTCATTACTTTCAAACTGCGCACTCGCATCATATAATAGTTTTTACATAGTTCGGCCAACAACCGAGATCAGAGGGCCTGTTTCATCCATGATCATTTATATATGCTCGGCCAACAACCGAGATTCGGCCAACAACCGAGATCAGAGGGCCTGTTTCATCCATGATCCTTTAAATGTACTCGGCCAACAACCGAGATCAGAGGGTCTGTTTCACCCATGATCATCTGTCCTTGAATTACTCTATTTCATAATAATGTCTCAGCATGAGACAACTAAACACATAAGGTCACACATAACGGACCTAAATCCAATTCTAGCGTAGAAACTGAAATAATGACATGGTCGTTATTTCTAACAAAATAACAACCTATCAAACTTTATTCAACATACAAATTATTCCCAACATGAGAATCAAATGGAATTCAATTCCTCATTAATAACCATAACGCGAGAGAGAATCGTCCACTTGCCTTAGAAGGCGTGCTCAACGTCCTTAGCAATTCAACAGTAATCTTTATCATCCTTCTGACAAATATAACAAAAGGATTTCTCAGCAACGAGCTCACAGAAACACTTCTTAGTTGTATTCTCAACTCCTACAACTTCCTAATCTATAAACGATTTAATTTCCGAATATCGATATATAATAAATCCTTAGTTATCATGCTTTAAGGAGCCATCTTGGCGGAATTATAACTAATTATCCTCTTCACTTTTGAAACAATTTTCTAAATAAAAATTGTTCATTAGCAACAGTTCTTAAAGGTTACCAAATCTCGGATCAAACGGATTAACAACGAATCCCGAGTAATTAACCGAAGTCCTTTACCTGCCAATCGGTATCCGAAACTTGTATTCGCTATAACTGAAGATCCTGACGTCCGTTTCTCGAGCGGTTTGACCCTGTGAGACCGTATCAACGTCAAGATTACAAAAACCATAAATTTAATTAGCAAAGCGGAACCGAAAGACCCTTACGATGGCTTCGCAACCAACCTGCTAATTAATTTCGATCGTATATACCTTCACTCAAGCCCATGGCTCGTTTGGCTTGATAGTGGATTGATCCCCGAGCCCAAGGGTGGCTGGGCGTTGCCCGGCGGCAGCCCTTTCTGTGGGTGGTGGTCGGAGAGGCTAACGGTCTCCGGCGACGTCACAAACGGCGAGGCAAGGGAGATAGCCGGAGGTGAAAGACTTGAATTCTCTCTCCCTCGAACCGTCGTTCCGACCTGGTTTCTCTTGGTTCTGCTTCAGCCAGCACGAGTTGAAGAGGAATAGGTGGATGTGAAGATGGTGGTCGGCGTGAAGGTTGAATTCTTTCTCCCGGTTCGTCGTCGTTCCTTTCTTTTGCACACAAATTGTAGACTTTGACGAGGCTGAATAATATGCCGGTGGGGAAAGAATGTTGTCATCCCATCCTTTCATTCCAATCTAATCCTAATCTTATTCAATTACGGTTCCTTCCTTATTAAGGCATAGAAGGCGGCGTTTAAAAATCAAAACCCGTCTCGGAACGGGACTCGCGTTAAAGAGGTAAAATTATGTAACCCGGATGGAAAAACTTACTAAATACAAAACGTCTTGTAAATTATGTAGACTAATAAAATCAATTTTCCATGATTTTATCACGCTACCTTCAATTTTTAAGGCTTTCGTTTCGTATTTTAAATCCTTTCCGGTACATAATTTAAAATACGGCTTATCCGATAAATATTCTTTTTCCACTGAAAAATCCTAGAATTCAGACCGATCCATAAAATCATTTCCTTGTGATTTTAGGATATCACCAAGAATTTTCTAGGATTTAATCTCCAATAAAAATATTGGATTAAGCGTTAAAACAGACAAAAAGGTTAAAAGGATATCCGAGAAAAATTCAAAAATATCCTTAAAAACCGCAGTTATTACATTAGTACCCCCTTAAAAATGGTTTCGTCCTCGAAACCAAGGAGAACTCGGATCACAAGGAAGGATAGCATAAGCACACATACACAACCACTACAAACCTATACAGAAGTTTGTAGTACCCCCTTAAAAAAACATGTTGTTACTTCTGCACAAAGTACAAAACAACCATTGCTTAGTTACCAAACTTCTTTACAACATTCATTAACTTTGGAAAATGACTCAGCATTTCCTGTCTAGTTTCTCAGGTCTTTTCTTCACCTCCATAGATATATTGAACGCATACTATCTTAGAAGAAATACAAGGATGACATTACAGATAGAATGCACTGAAGGTGGCAATGCCAACTATTAAACAAGCTTACCAGTTCTTTCCAGTATCTCGAAAGATCCAACATAGCAAGCATTTACATTGTCTTGCATTCCCCAGCGGAATATGCCTTTCAAGGTGGATATTAGAACAAAAGTGTTGTTCTTTACAATGAACTTAACATGCTCTCTCTTTAGCACAACACACAACTGTTGTCGCTTTTGAGCAGTTAGCACCCTTGAACGTGTTAGTGCGACAATAGTTGTTGTTCTCTTGGCCAAGTCTGGACCATGAAGAACCTTGTCAGCATTGTCATTCCAACAAATTGACAATCAACACTTCCAGCCTTACCAAGCCTCAAAAAAAGAGTCATTTTCTTTATCGTGTGATCAAAATTCTTGTGTGTGAAGTCACTCAAACTTAAACTACCATTCCAACTCGTGTGGAATCCAGAATACATGTCCTCGGGAGTTTGAATTTGTTTATTTGCATTGCTCATCAGTTTGATGAAGCGCTAAAATTCTGTTCAATCCACAAAGCTTGATGTTATTTCTTTCAAGACTTTAGCATGAACCATCCATCTCAATCAGAGATAATAGTCTCTGGAGTTTTATGAAGATAAAAAACTTCATACATGAACACCTCAGCTAACTTCTATACTCTTTAAGTCAACTTAAATTGCATTAAAATGAACACTCGAGGTGAGTTTATTAACAACCTTCATATTGCCTTCTTTTTTCATTTAGTCTTGAACGACTAATGACAAGAATTCATTGTAACATCTTCCCACTTCCATTCTGAAACAGGAAGAGACCATAACATTTCATCTGGTCTTCTATGCTCAATCAGGACTTCCTGATAAACTAAACATATCAAAACGAAATCGGTGACATTTCGCTTCATGTCAAGCCATCAAAAGTTTTATCTTAAATCCTTATACATTTACTTGTTCCAGGATGGACTAATTAAGCAAATAAATATGCTTCCTTTGAAATAAGCTTTCAAAGCTCATCAACAACAGATGCACATGAAGAGTTTCAAAGCCAAGCAATCCATAATCTTGAATAACAATTACTGGTGTCTTACTTCCTTGATCTTCTCCATTGATCTTAAACAATATTACTTTTCCCATACTACTTTTCCTTAATCTGGTCATCAGATTTTGAATAAAATCCTAGGGTATTCACACAACCTTGTTGTCATTCAAACTAAACCTTTAGTCCTTCTCAAATTAGTTTCTTTACAAGGATTACTTAAAATCCTTACTCAATTTCCTTTCTTGGGATAAAATCTCAGTATTACCTTAACCAAGAATATGAGATTTATCCAACACATGACAACATAATAACCTATCTTGTTAACCCTTTACATCCTTTTCTCAACCAAAACTCAGCTTGGGCATACTGACATTCAAAAGTAGTTATCTCTCTCAACTACTTCAAACTACACTCTTATACATTACAATACCAACATATTGGACAATAATACCTTTAGTCCAATAATTTCCAACAAAATTGTCTCCATTAACAATTTTCAATCTTTTTCATCAAAAAACTGTTTAGACTTTTATTAGCATTCTGACTTGTTGAGCAACCTAACTCTTAGGATTAAAAACATATCCTCACGTGTCCACTCTCTATATCCAACAACTTATCAGGCTGAGATTGAATATCAATACTAATTTACATATCCAAACTCCAGACCCATTGGAGTTTTGCTTAAAGTCCTCACTTGACCTTTTATCTCAAAGAGATTTAACTTTTCAAGACAACATCAAAACAAATAATAACTAATGGAGAAATTACTAGTACATCCTTTATTCCAAAGAAAGGATTACTATAATACCATTCCTTAGAAAGAGTTCCATCCCAGGAGTTCATATCAACTTACTTTCAAGGACCATTCCGCTAAAAAGGCATTGACTTTCTTAGGTCATGACGTCAACCAAGATGAACTACTAGCAAACTGCTTAGAGAATTCCAATAATCATTGACTGAAAACAATCCCAAACTTTTAAAGAAGTAAGGAGTTACTCCATGCTCTTCAGAGACCAACACATATTTGTAAAGAATCTTACCAAATTTCTTTACTTACCATCGAACTGTTTTGGGAAGTTTAACCATACTCCTTAAATAGTATACGATACCTAGTACTAACTCAAAGGATTTTTACTAGATACTAGATATAGAAATTGCTATAATGCAAAAGAAAGCTTGCATCTTTTCATCTCAAACAACTACACTTGCAAAACTCATATATTATTGCCAAATCATACTAGAAACCATTCTTTAAAACCCAAGGAATTATGTGATCTTATTCCACCATGTGATCAGGATGGGGAGATAAAATAAACATAATCCTTTACTGCATTCTCATAGGAATAAGACATGTAATCTTGCCTTACCATGTGATCAAGATGGAAGACAAATCACATTCATACTCACCACTATGAAAATCGTAGAAAATTTATTCATGAATCCTTTATAACAAACTACCATTACTTTTAGAAATTCATACTTGAATTCTATAAAGTCCAAAGAATTTTCTCAAAAGAGAAAATCATGAAACGATCTCAAATATCCTTAAAATCAAGACATCTTGATTCCCATAAATCCTTACCCAATTTAACACAGAGAAGTCCAATAAGATCACAACACAAGAGTAAAATATAACAATTTTACAAGATTAACAAATGGGTAACACGATTAAAATTACTGACCTTATCTTAATGATGCTACTAACGCTTTGCCTTAGTTCTGTGCTGACACTTGCACATTAGCTAGCCTTACCCATTTGGCGAAAGTTTTGAATCAAAACAGAGTCTCAAAGGAGCTAAGATGCTCCAATTCACTTCTGAGCTCCACATTTCCCTTCGAATGTGACACTTCAATCCCTCCTCAGGGTAGAACCTGATGACATACCTTGACTTTTCTTAATTAGACATACTGCTAGACTTTTCTATAATCCATAGTATTGAGTAATCTCTGCCTCATTTAACTCAATCCTAGTCCAACTTAATTTCACGGATTCAATAAAAGAGTTGATCACTCCAATCCACTTACTTGCAAACCTTAGGGAAAATGGGATTCCGACATCTTCATACCCATAGCAAAGATTCTTCTTCGATCATTCTCAACTTATATGCCTCCTTGACATATTGCTTTAATAATTCATTACAAAAATGTAATGCTTGATTCCATCCACTTACAAATCATCGATCCTTTTTATAACTTAATCATCATTTCAATCTCAATACAAAAAGTAAACTGTTAAACTCCGCATTTATTTCAAGTCATACAATCCTTATATCTCCCTTATAAGGAAAGTCGTTTCATTTCCAATTTCTTTCAGCAGAAGAATGCACCTGGCCAAACAAGATATTCTTGAACCTATCCCAATTCAACATTGGTAAACAAACTAGACTTCTCCATAATTCTTGTCTTCTTACTTAACCATAAGGAGAAGACATATACCTTTTTATTAGCTCAAGTTCAAACAACATTGCAAAGGAAGAACTTGTGGTTAGGAGACTTGCCGACAACTTAATAGTTTCACCAATACTACCTTAGGCATCAAATTTGACAGATATAAAACCTTCAAAACTCAAACACAACTGAAATTATTTTTCAGCGATAAGGTCTAAGCCTTATTAACCACAATATTGAATGATTGATGTTTTTCTCCCAACCGATTAAGATATCAAAGGCAAACATGCCAAAATTCTTCCTTGCATGATCTTCTCAAAACTGAACTTTATCATTTCCATCCTTAAAGAAACATAAGGCAATACCATTGGCAAATTAGAACATCTCAATGTTGATTCCATTACTAGTCCATTATAGACCTCAAGTCCCTTCTCATTATCTCAAGCTAAGTATCATACAACAAAATTCCCATAACGTTGTCACATAGGTTAATCATCGGAATATCAACAACTCATGTAATCAATTAACACTTGTGCCAAGTAGTTAATTGAACATAAACACATTACTGATGAACTTTTACCTGTTCAATCCATTTTGACCAATCAACCTTATTCACAACAACCTTGATGATTAACCACTTGTTCACAACTTAAACTGAACCAACATTCTTCCTTTCTTTCTTACTATAATCATAATAAATTCCCATTCCATTTAAGATTCTCAATCCTTTTAACTCAAAGGATAACAACATATATGAAAATCTGAGTTCGAATACTATCAGATTCAAAATTGAACTTCATCTTCCAATAGATTAACAATTCAATCGATCCAACACTTGAGCACTTCAAAGCTCTATAACTTCCCACTGGGCGAAGAAAAGTACAGAATATCCATGATTCTATACTATAGAGTCACAAACACAGTTGTTGAAGAAAGTTTCCAAAGACAATACTTTTCTTTTCAGGATTCTTTTACATCACTTGATGATCCATACTGATCTCTTAGAATCATCCAAGACTTATTAGATTTTCGAAATCTTAATATTTATAAGTAGAGGTTCCAACTCCAAACTTCTATTGATACTTGAATTTCAAGATTCAACAATTCCTATAAAAATATTCTCGCGAAAACTCTTACTCTTATGACTTCGATGTCAAAGAAACTCACTTTAAAATTTTCTTTTTAAAGACAACATTTGAACTTCCACATTTCAAGAAAAGAAATTAAAATTTTCTTTTTAAAGACAACATTTGAACTTCCACTTTGAATCATGAACTGTCTAAACCAAAATTCTTAATTTGAAATCTTCCACCATACGAGCTTAAAATAGGAAACCTTCAAACTAGAAAGTCTTTATGAAGTACAATACTTAACTTCAAAATCTCACAAGAAGTTTCCTAATATGGAAGAAACGACGAGGGTACACCCAATTCAGACTCACAAGAGAGAATAGGAATTCATTGAGAACTTGGTCTAGAACCGATTCAACTTTAGGAATATTCACCTAATCTTACTTTGGATCCTTCTCGGAATCCATTCCCATCTCCAGGGAATCAAATGTCCACTATAGGACCTTTTTTCCACATAAACCATTACAAACTTGTTACCTCGTGTTCTCCAATTCCCTTTTCTCCTTCTATCTCTTCACGAGTTTGCCTTCCAATCTTAACCACTTTCCGTAAATGGTTCTAAGACAACACCAATATAGAATTCTCCGTAATTCTATATAGAAGATGAAAGTCTTAAGCAAGACTTAGGAACCTTTAGCTCTGATACCACTTCTGTAACACCCCCTTCCTACCTAGGAGGTATTACCGCCAGTAACCCCGATTAAGACTAAACCGAAGCTACCCAAGGCTTTAAACTGACTGTACAAACTAAAACAAGGTAAATGAAACCATTTAAAACCTAACAAAATTAAGTAAAACTTTACAGCGGAAAAGAGAATAAAAGGTCTTATACAAGCCTTAACTTAAAAAGAATTAGTAAATAAATAGAACAACCTTCTATTTAAACAAATCTTCATCAAGTCTTCCTTAAGTTCTTATTTCTGAAACTCAGCTTCGCTTTGAAGTAGTTCAACCATGATCTTCACTCAAGTATAGCCATTGGAAACCTTTCTTCAACTTCTGGAGCTTCAAACATCTGAATCCGCCTCTTGAATCAACTTCCAAGAAGAACCTGATGTATCGTAAACCAACGATGGACACCAGCCGACCATATAAAAGAAAAGAAAATGGACGGGTTAGTCTAATGAAAGACTAAGCAAGCGGAGAAACCAACTTGGTTCTTATGGTTGTAACTAAACATATTGGCATCCAAATCCGATTAGACTCGGATTATGATCCAACAATTAGCCGTCGTATAGAGAATAAGAAGGAGACTCGCATAATCAAGAGAGAGAACACCACCGCTTGTGGTTTTTTTTTAAGAAGCATAAACAATTGAGTGAAGTTTATGCTAACCACTCAACATTCACCATCGTCTTCAACGACTAAACAGCTTAACTTAATCAAAGTTTGATTAAGAATCATTCTTAATCAGGAGCAAGAATGGTTATCAAATGGACTAACCATTTTGGTACATTAATGTGCCTAACGCACTTATCTTTCATTACTTTCAAACTGCGCACTCGCACCATATAATAGTTTTTACATAGTTCGGCCAACAACCGAGATCAGAGGGCCTGTTTCATCCATGATCATTTATATATGCTCGGCCAACAACCGAGATCCGACGGCCTGTTTCATCCATGATCCTTTAAATGTACTCGGTCAACAACCGAGATTCGACCAACAACCGAGATCAGAGGGTCTGTTTCATCCATGATCATCTGTCCTTGAATTACTCTATTTCATAATAATGTCTCAGCATGAGACAACTAAACACATAAGGTCACACATAACGGACCTAAATCCAGTTCTAGCGTAGAAACTGAAATAACGACATGGTCGTTATTTCTAACAAAATGACAACCTATCAAACTTTATTCAACATACAAATTATTCCCAACATGAGAATCAAATGGAATTCAATTCCTCATTAATAACCATAACGCGAGAGAGAATCGTCCACTTGCCTTAGAAGGCGTGCTCAACGTCCTTAGCAATTTAACAGTAATCTTTATCATCCTTCTGACAAATATAACAAAAGGATTTCTCAGCAACGAGCTCACAGAAACACTTCTTAGTTGTATTCTCAACTCCTACAACTTCCTAATCGATAAACGATTTAATTTCCGAATATCGATATATAATAAATCCTTAGTTATCATGCTTTAAGGAGCCATCTTGGCGGAATTATAACTAATTATCCTCTTCACTTTTGAAACAATTTTCTAAATAAAAATTGTTCATTAGCAACAGTTCTTAAATGTTACCAAATCTCGGATCAAACAGATTAACAACAAATCCCGAGTAATTAACCAAAGTCCTTTACCTGCCAATCGGTATCCGAAACTTGTATTCGCTATAACTGAAGATCCTGACGTCCGTTTCTCGAGCGGTTTGAACCTGTGAGACCGTATCAACGTCAAGATTATAAAAACCATAAATTTAATTAGCAAAGCGGAACCGAAAGGCCCATACGATGGCTCCGCAACCAACCTGCTAATTAATTTTGATCGTATATACCTTTACTCGAGCCCATGGCTCGTTTGGATCGATAGTGGCTCGATCCCCGAGCCCAAGGGTGGCTGGGCGTTTCCCGGTGGCAGCCCTTGCTGTGGGTGGTAGTCGGAGAGGCTAACGGTCGCCGGCGACGTCACAAACGGTGAGGCAAGGGAGATAGCCGACGGTGAAAGACTTGAATTCTTTCTCCCTCGAACCGTCGTTCCGACCTGGTTTCTCTTGGTTCTGCTTCAGCCAGCACGAGTTGAAGAGGAAGAGGTGGATGTGAAGATGGTGGTCGGCGTGAAGGTTGAATTCTTTCTCCCGGTTCGTCGTCGTTCCTTTCTTTTGCACACAAATTGTAGACTTTGACGAGGCTGAATAATATGCCGGTGGAGAAAGAATGATGTCATCCCATCCTTTCATTCCAATCTAATCCCAATCTTATTCAATTACGGTTCCTTCCTTATTAAGGCATAGAAGGCGGCGTTTAAAAATCAAAACCCGTCTCGGAACGGGACTCGCGTTAAAGCGGTAAAATTATGTACCTCGGATGGAAAAACTTACTAAATACAAAACGTCCCGTAAATTATGTAGACTAATAAAATCAATTTTCCATGATTCTATCACGCTGTCTTCAATTTTTAAGGCTTCCGTTTCGTATTTTAAATCCTTTCCGGTACATAATTAAAAATACGGCTTATCCGATAAATATTCTTTTTCCACTGAAAAATCCTAGACTTCACACCGATCCATAAAATCATTTCTTTGTGATTTTAGGATATCACCAAGAATTTTCTAGGATTTAATCTCCAATAAAAATATTGGATTAAACGTTTAAACAGAAAAAAAGGTTAAAAGGATATCCGAGAAAAATTCAAAAATATCCTTAAAAACCGCAGTTATTACAATGACCCGGGAAGTTGAAGAAACTAAAGGCATCATTAACTTGTCTCAAAGTCATTTTCCTCCGTACACCTCCCGAAAGAAATTTACACTCTCCATCACCTCTAAAATCAACCTCTAATGAGCTAAAAAATTCAAGTGTCAAGCCCTTGAAAGTGGGCTCAGCCAACCTCAAAAATTGTCACATCCCCACAAAACCAGCAATCTCCCTTAGAAGAGGGGATAATCCTAGAGCATCCATCAAATCCCAATCAATGAACCTTGTGGCTTTCCACTCTCTTCCCTTCAAATGATCAAATCTAGCCTGTGGTTAAGCGAGTTTAGGTTGAAACCAAAACTCTCAGGAGTGCGCTCTCCCTCCACCGTAGGAGGAACCAAATGCACACCCCAACTAGCAGCCCGGGATGTAGATGCTCCATCAGGCCTAACTCTTTTACGACCCATGGTTGTAGAAACTCAACAATTTCCTGCACAAACACCATAAGAGCAAACCAAGCACAATTTTGTTGTCCCGGCAAGGACAACCACATCAATATATATAAGATTAAGCAAGTAATGCACTCAAACACTCTCTTCCCCCACTATCTAGAATAAAATAATCAAATTTAATCAATAATTCTAGGTTGAATCTTGAAATCTCAACAAAAACTCAAATAAAACACAAATCTAGACTAGAAACATGTAATAAACAAACTTATATGAAGGAGTTAAACACAAATTTGACCCTAAAGCATGCAAATTTGGGATTTATATTCAAAACCTAGATCTAGAGTGAAGCAAATAAAAACCGAAATTTTGGAGATTGTGAGGATGGAATAGAAGAACTTACTTGAAATCCTTGTGAGAATGGAATTCTTTGCTTGATTTGAGTGGAAAATCCGAGCTTTAGAGGTCTTCAATGATGGAAAAGCTTGAAAAGAGCCTTCAATGGAGAGAGCTAGGGGAGAGGGGCGGAAATAATGTGGGGGTGAAGATAGAAGAAAACTCGGGTTTATGTTTTTAATATCCACCGAAATTGCTGAAAGCGTGGGGTGACACAAAATTGCACAGCCGCGCTTTTTCTGCTATCCCGCGCTTTTGAACACTGGTGAAATTACACGGTTAATGGGACTAAATTGCGCGGTCGTGCTTTTTAGTCCTAACCCGCGTTTTTAGCTTCCGAAAGAATTACTCAGGGAGGCACCAAATTACGTGGGCGCGCTTTTCAATGTCTTCCCGAGCTTCTTGTAGCTCCGAGGATTGTTCCTCAAAACTATAATAACTGCAGTTTTTGAGGATATTTTTGAATTTTTCTCGGATATCCTTTTAACCTTTTTGTTCGTTTTTACGCTTAATCCAATATTTTTGTTGGAGATTAAATCCTAGAAAATTGTTGGTGATATCCTAAAATCACAAAGAAATGATTTTATGGATCGGTGTGAATTCTAGGAGTTTTCAGTGGAAAAAGAATATTTATTGGATAAGCCGTCTTTTTAATTATATACCGGAAAGGATTTAAAATACGAAACGGAAGCCTTAAAAATTGAAGGTAGCAAGATAAAATCATGGAAAATTGATTTTATTGGTCTACATAATTTACAGGACGTTTTTCATTTAGTAAGTTTTTCCACCCGAGGTACATAATTTTACCGCTTTAACGCGAGTCCCGTTCCGAGACGGATTTGATTTTTTGTAAACCGCCTATCTTGCTTAATTGAGAAGGAGGTGGAGATTGAGATAAGAGGATTGGAACGGCCAATATCTCTGCCTTATCAAGTTTACAAGTGGTCTCCAAAATTTTAAAAAAAACAAACAAACAAACAAAGAAGGAAAGGGGGAACGATGGACTTGGAAAGAATTCGAATACTTCTCATCGCCTGCAAGAACCTCTCCACCGCCGGCCGCTTTCTATGCCCCGTCCACCATAGCTCCTCCACCTCTCACCTTCTTCTTCCATGTGTGTTGCTGCTGCTAGGAGGAGCTGAACCAGCAAAAGAATAGGACGGAACGTGGACTTCTGGAAGAAGAAGTTCGAATCCTTCACCGCCGGTATATCTCGGCCTTGTTATGGGCCACCGTCGGCGACCGTTGGCTTGTCCGACCACCAACCACCATGGGAGCCGCCATCGGGCAATGCCCAGCCACCCTCGGGCTCGGGGATCGAGCCATGATCGAGCCAAACGAGCCATGGGTTCGAGTGAAGGTATATACGATCGAAATTAATTAGCGGTTTGATTACGGAGCCACCGTAAGGGTCTTTCGGTCCCGCTTTGCTAATGAAATTTATGGTTTTTATAATCTTGACGTTGATACGGTCCCACAGGTTCAAACCGCTCGTGAAACGGACGTCCGGATCTTCCGTTATAGCGAAGACAAGTTTTGGTTACCGATTGGCAGGTAAAGGACTTCGGATAATTACTCAAGATTCGTTGTTAATCCGTTTGATCCGAGATTTGGTAATCTTTAAGAACTGTTGCTGATGAACAATTTTTATTTAGAAAATTATTTCAAAAGTGAAGCGGATAATTAGTTATAATTCCGCCAAGATGGCTCCTTGAAGCATGATAACTAAGGATTTATTATATATCGATATTCGGAAATTAAATCGTTTAACGATTAGGAAGTTGTAGGAGTTGAGAATACAACTAAGAAGTGTTTCTGTGAGCTCGTTGTTGAGAAATCCTTTTGTTATATTTGTCAGAGGGATGATACAGATTACTGTTGGAATTGCTAAGGACGTCGAGCACGCCTTATAAGGCAAGTGGATGATTCTCTCTTGCGTTATTGTTATTAAATGAGGAATTGGATCCCATTTAATATTTGCGTTGGGAACAACTTGTATGATTAATAAAATATGATAGGTTGTTATATTTGTTAGAAATAATGACCATGTTGTTATTCAGTTTTGCGCTAGAATTGGATTTAGGTCCGTTATGAGTGACCTTGTATGCGGTCTCCCGCTGAGACATTGTGGTGATTAGGGTAGTTTCAGGGAGGGGAACGTGGTTCCATATCCTCTCTTTAAAACAATATTGCATTAGGAGGGGCCTAATCCTAATGGTGAGTCATGACTCTTCCCTTGTGCTTGGGCAAGGGGTTTGAGGTGCACTCTAGCTAAGTGCAGGTTCGGCACGGTGTAGTGTAGATGACCTGGTAATAGGCCTCTGGGATCTCTACCTCACCATATGCAAATGATATATCCAGGATAGCTTAAGTCCTGTGATCATGGTGTAGGGTAGATGACCATGGATAAAATACTCCTATGATCTCTACGGGACCAAAGGCATAGGGTAGATGACCATGGATGAAATACTCCAATGATCTCTACGGTACCAAATATTCGGCAGTAGTTCGAGCCGATTATGAATCACCAACCTGTTTGTGAAAAGTTTTGAAAGTAATATAAGATAAGTGCGTTAGGCACATTAATATACCTGAATGGTTCGTCCAGTCGGAAAGCCATTCTTGCTCCCGGTTATGAATGATTCTTAATCAAACTTTGATTAAGTGAATCTGGTTAATCGATGGAGGCTTTTCAAAATGTGATGTGAATAATATGAGTTCCCAACAATTGTTTATGCTTCTTAGAGAAACCACAAGCGGTGGTGTTCTCTCTCTTGATTATGCGAATCTCCTTCTTATTCTCTATAAGATTGCTAACTGTTGGATCATAATCTGAGTCTATTCGGATTTGATGCCAATATGTTTAGTTACAACCATAAGAACCAAGTTAGATTTTCCGCTTGCTAGTCTTTCATTAGACTAACCCGTCCATTTTCTTTTCTTTTAAATGGTCGGCTGGTGTCCACTGTTGTATTCGATACATCAGGTTCTTCTTGGAAGTTGATTCAAGAGGTGGATTCAGAGGTTTGAGGCTCCAGAAGTTGAAGAAAGGTTTCCAATGGCTATGTTTGATTGAAGATCATGGTTGAACTACTTCAAAGCGAAGCTGAGTTTCAGAAATAAGAACCTAAGGAAGGCTTGATGAAGATTTTGTTTAAATAGAAGGTTGTTCTATTTATTTATTTATTCCTTTAAGTTAAGGTTTGTATAAGACCTTTTATTTGTTTTTCCGTTGTAAACTTTTACTTAATTTTGTTAGGTTTTAAATGGTTTCATTTACCTTGTTTTTAGTTTGTTCAGTCAGTTTAGAGCCTTGGGTAGCTTCGGTTTAGTCTTAATCGGGGTTACTGGCGGTAATACCTCCAGGGTAGGAAGGGGGTGTTACAAAAACACTAACTATACTAAAAACGAAATCAAAAACACAAAAAAACTCAAAGAAAATCTATACTAGACCTTGAGTTGCCTCCCAAGAAGCGTTTGTTTAACGTCATTAGCTTGACGTAAAAAGGATTGTAAGGCTCCTACTCTGGCTCTTGCAGAGCCGTCTCCTCTATGATGGCGTTGTTGAATCCTTCAATATATGGCTTCATTCGATGACCATTAACTTTAGTCAAGGGATGGGTTGCACTGTCATCGATATCAACGTCGTGTGGGTAAACACGAGCGACCACATATGGGCCCATCCATCTTGACCATAGCTTCCCAAGGAACAACATCAGGCGGGAATGAAATAAAAGAACTTTATCACCCACTTTAAAACTCTTCCTCCAAATATGCTTGTCATGCCAGGCTTTTGTCTTTTCCTTGTATATTGATCCATTGTCATAAGACTCAAGCCTAATCTCTTCCAATTCTTGGAGTTGAAGTTTCCTGAATTCGCCCACCTCATCGGCCTGCATATTGCACTTTTTAACCGCCCAATACGCCTTGTGTAGAATTTCCACTGGTAGGTGACATGCTTTACCAAACACCAAAGGAAATGGTGACACTCCAATCAACATTTTAAAAGCAGACCTGTACACCCATAATGCATCATCCAACCTAACACTCCAGTCTTTTCTATTTGGTGCCCAATTCTTCTCCATAATAGACTTAATCTCTCTGTTGGACACCTTTGTCTGGCCATTCGACTGGGGTGATATGATGTTGAGACCCTGTGTGTGACATGATACTTTTTCAATAACGCACTCACCATTCTATTACAGAAGTGGGATCCTTTGTCACTAATTAAATCTCTAGGGACTCCAAATCTAGTAAATATGTTGGCCTTCAAGAAATCTGTCACCACTTTAGAATCGTCAGTTCTGGTGGCCTTCGCTTCACCCATTTGGAAACGTAGTCCACCGCATGCAAGATATAATAGTTCCCAAAAGAATTAGGAAATGGACCCATAAAGTCAATGCCCCAAACATCAAAAATTTCACAAAAGATCATAGGGGATTGAGGCATCTCATTCTTTTGGGACATATTCCCAACTCTTTGACATCGGTCACAAGATTTACAAAAGCCATGGGCATCCTTGAAAATGCTAGGCCAGTAAAATCCTGCATCTAATACCTTCCTAGCTGCTTTGTTAGAACTAAAGTGCCCCCCCACATGCATAATTATGACAAAAAGTCAAGATTGAAGTTACCTCATTATCTGGGATAAATTGTTGGATTACCTGATCAGCGTAGTGCTTCCACAAATATGGATCATCCCAGATATAGTACCTCACTTCACTTCTTAACTTGTCCTTTTGAGCTTTTGTGAATGTTGGTGGGAACTCACCCATAATAAGGAAATTGACCAAGTGTGCATACCAAGGTTTTACAACCTTAATAGCAAACAACGTATCATCAGGAAACTTCTCTTGAATGGGTAATCTTCTCGGGCTACTTTGTTCTTCCATGACCAAAGGACTCAAATGATCAGCAACCACATTTTTAGCCCCTTTTTGTCCTTGATCTCAATGTTGAACTCACTTAACAACAAGATCCACCTGATTAATCTGGGCTTGGCCTCCTTCTTAGTGAGCAAATATCGAAGTGCTACATGGTCTGTGTATACAATCACCTTGGTTCCCAGCAAATAAGAGTGGAATTTCTCCAATGTAAACACAATCGCCAAGAGCTCCTTTTCTCTGGTGTAGTAGTTCCTCTGGGCCTCATTCAATGTCATAGAGGCATAATGCCCTGCCCTTCTTTTGTCCCAAACCCGCCCCTACTGCATACACTAGCATCACACATGATCTCAAAGGGGAGAGACCGATCTGGGGCTTGGCTAATGGGAGCTGTGGTGAGGCGGAGTTTAAGCTCATCAAACGCCGTCTTGCAAGCCTCACCAAACTCAAAATCAGCTTCTTTCTTCAACAACTCACATAGGGGGAGGCAATCTTTGAGAAGTCTTTAATAAACATGCGGTAGAACCCTGTATGGCGTAAGATTGAATGACTTCAACCTTAGCCTTATCGACCTCAATACCCCTAGAAGACACTACATGACCTAATAATATACCTTGTTCTACCATAAAATGAAATTTTTCAGAATTAAGAACAAGTTTAGTATTTTCACATCTTTGAAGCACAAGTGTCAAGTGAATTAAGCATGAGTCAAAACCATTCCCATGGACTGCGAAATCATCCATATATACCTCAATGAATTTTTCAATGTATTCGGAAAAGATACTAACCATACATCATTGGAATGTGGTTGGGGCATTGCGCAATCCAAAAGGCATCCTTCGATAAGCAAAGGTGCCAAAAGGACAAGTGAATGTAGTCTTCTCCTGATCCTCTGGTGCTATGGTGACCTGAAAGTATCGAGAATACTCATTCGAGAAACAATAGAATGAACGACCGGCAAGTCGTTCCAACATTTGATCAATAAAAGGTAATAGGAAGTGATCCTTACAGGTTTTTGTGTTAAGCTTATTATAATCAATACAAACTCGCCACGCGGTTTGAACTCTAGCGGGAATAAGATCACCCTTGTGATTCTCAACCATTGTGATGCCACCCTTTTTAGGGACAACCTGAGTTGGGCTGACCCATTTACTATCAGAGATTGGAAAAATCATACCTACCTGAAGGAGTTTCAGCACCTCCTTCTTTACCACTTCCATCATTGGGGGATACAACCTTCTCTGGGGTTGTCTGAAAGCTGTAGCTTCATCTTCCAATAGAAGTTGATGTATACATGTTGAGGGACTAATCCCTTTAATGTCGGCAATGGTCCAACCTATGGCTGACTTATGCTCCTTCAAACCTTCCACAAATCTATCCTCTTGCTCCTTGGTAAGCTTGTTAGATATGATCACCGGCAAAGTATCCCCATCTCTTAAGAAAGCATACTTAAGGTGATATGGAAGTTGCTTCAATTCTACCACTGGTGCTTGCACAATAGATGGCAAGAGCTTCTTGCCTGGCAATGTTAGTGGTATGGGCTTTGAGCCTGGTGGCATAAGTGGTCGCTCATAGTGAGCATTCAACTCAGCCACCACTTCCTTCAGGTTAGTTTCTAAACAAAAATCTGAAGTATCATTCATAATAGCATTTTCTAAAGTGGATCTCAATGCTTCAGGTTCATGCACATTGAAGAATTCTTGAGCAAGTGGTTCTATAACATCAATTAAGCACAAAGATGGATCTTTGGGAGGATATTTCATTACATCATAGATGTTGTACTCTACCCTTTCCCTGTCGAATTCCATGGTCAAAGAACCACTACACAAATCAATTTTTGTCTTAGCTGTTTTCAGAAAAGGTCTACCTAATAGGATAGGAGCAACATGTTTATCATGTTCCATGTCTAACACGTAACAATCAACAAGATATATAAGTGTCAACCATAACAAGCATATCTTCAACTATCCCTTAAGGTACACATTAGATCTATCGGCTAATTGTATGACAACACCAAGCTCTTGTAAAGGACCCAATTCAAGCATTTTATACAAGGAGTAAGGCAAAACATTTATTGAAGCACCTAGATCTAGCATAGCCTTTTCAATTTTAGTTTCACCAATTGTGCAAGGAATAGTGAACATACCAGGGTCGCCACATTTCCGAGGCATGCGCCTTTGAAATACAGCAGACACATGTTCACTCATAGAGATCTTCTATTTCCCTTTAAGCTTTTGAGTTCTTTTTATGGTGCACAATTCATTCAAAAACTTAGCATATCTAGGAATGCTTGTAATTAAATTGAGTAAAGGAATATTTACCTCACATTTTCTGAATGTCTCAAACAGTTCCTTGTCATTTTCTAACTTTTGGGTCTCCTTTAAAGCTTCTAGGAAAGCTGGAACAAGTACATAGGCTTTCAAAGGTGTTTCCGAAGAATTCTCGTCATCGTCCTTAAAGCACGGATTGTTACCCAATTGTGCGGCCGCGCTTTTGGTGTCTAACCCGAACTTTTCGATTTTGGGGAAATTGCACGGGCTGGGGTCAAATTGCGCAACTGCGCTTTCAGATGTTAACCCGCGTTTTTTGATTCTGTTGGAATTACTCGGGATAGCATCTGAAAGCTCGGATTGCTCCTTAGTTTCATCCTTGGCTTCTTTTTTCCACTCCTCTCTCAACTGATACGTGCCCGTCCTTGGGCTTTTCTTGGAGCTCTCTACCGCTCCTTAAAGTGATAGCATTAACATTCTGTTTTGGGTTAAGCTTAGTCTGAGAAGGCAGCTTACTTGAATCTCTAGCTTCTAGCTTGCCTACTGCATTGGCAATTTGACTGACTTGAGTCTCTAAATTGTGGATGATAGACTTGGTCTCTTGTTGGAATTGGCTTATAGAGCCTTGCATTGTGGTCACTATTTGGGCAAGATTCCCAATCATATCTTCAGTAGACATAGCATTTTGATTGGCTTCCTAAGGATGGGGTTGGAAAGCTGGTCTGTAAGGAGCTTGACCACCCTACTGATTGAACTGTTGGCTATTTGAATTCCCATACCTCAAGTTAGGATGATCCCTCCAACCTGGATCGTAGGTGTTGGAGAAGGGGTCATACCTTGGCCTAGGTGGTCCATAGCCTCCCATCGCATTAACCTCAGCATTTGTATCTTAAAGTGTAGGGAAAGCATCAACGGGGTGCATGTTGTCATAGCAAATTTAACAAGATTTCACCTGTTGTCTTCCACCTTGTTGTAAGAGCTGTCTCATCATCGTTTTCAGCTTAGTGACTTCATCTTGGATTCTTGAAGTAGCCACCACAGAATTTGCAGCTTTGGAGCTAGTCTCTTTGCTGAACTGTCTTGTTCCCTCAGACGGTTGGGTAAATAGTTCAAATGCAGCAGCAGCCAACAGGTGTTTTGTTGAGAATGTTGCCTTGACATGCTGCATTAACCATTCTTCTCTCATCATCCAAGAGGCTGTTAAAAAGATATAAAATCAAGTCTTGATCAGTGTAGCCATGGCTAGGGCAGTTGGCTATCAACCTCTTGAATCTCTCATAGTACTCATACAAGGACTCATTATTTTCTTGCTCAATATTGCTTATTCTCTTTTTGAAATCATTGAGCCTTGTAGTGGGGAAGTACTTCTCTAGAAAATCTTGCTTCATCTTTGCCCATGTGTCAATACTTCCCGGAGCCAAGTAGTAGAATCAATCTTTAGCCTGATCCTTGAGAGAGAAAGGAAAGGCTCTCAGCGCAATTTGATCATGTGTCACACCAGCAGGTTTCATGCTTGAGCACATAGCATGAAATTTAAAGAGATGCTTGTTAGGATCTTCACCATTAAGCCCATGGAATGAGGGTAAAAGGTGAATCAACACAGATTTTAGCTCAAACTTGACTCCCTCAACAAGAGCAGGAAATTGCACCGCCAATGGTTGTTGTGCGAGCTTTGGTGCAGTCAACTGTCTCAACATTTGGTCACCCATTTCAGCAGATTCAACAGATTCAGATTCAATCTTTGATTCCGATTCAGATTCAGATTCTTCAAGAGCGAACGATAAAGCCCGAAAGTGATCTCGGATTTCCTTCCTTAGCTTGAAGAGTGTGCTGCCAATATCTGGATCAAAAAGTAATAGAGATGAGTTAGTAGCACGAGTATGAACCATATAAAAGGTTCACACCCAAAATAGCACAAAAGTAAGAACACATCTAGCGACGAGTCCCCGGCAACGGCGCCAAGTTTGATGAGGTATTTTCAGTGGACGTTATACCTATCTAAGAACCTAACTTACCCAAACTTAGTAGAATGGTAAGTAAGGGTCGATCCCAGAGAGACTCGTATAGTTATATTCTTACTTGCGTGCCAAGTAATAGAAATATGGGGGGTTTTGGAATGATCATCTAGTCTAAGATGCAATTTAAAACTAACTATGAATGCAAATATGATTGTGTTAAACAAATATGAGAAAAGCAAGTTCAACTAGTTAGATTCATCATAGATGTAACAAACCCTTACTTACCCTAGAGGTATTACAGCCAGTAACCCCGATTAGGACTAAACCAGAGTTACCCAAGGCTTTAACCTGACAGAACTTACTAGAACAAGGTAAATGAAACTATTTAAAACCTAACAAAATTAAGTAAAACTTTATAGCGGAAAAGAGAATAAAAGATCTTATGCAAGCCTTAACTAAAAAATTTAGTAAATAAATAGAACAGCCTTTCTATTTAAACAAAATCTTCATCAATTCTTCCTTAAGTTCTTATTTCTGAAACTCAGCTTCGCTTTGAAGTATTTCAACCATGTTCTTCACTCAAGTATAGCCATTGGAAACCTTTCTTCAACTTTTGGAGCTTCAAACTTCTGAATCCGCCTCTTGAATCAACTTCCAAGAAGAACCTGATGTGTCGTAAACCAACAGTGGACACCAGCCGACCATATAAAAGAAAAGAAGATGGACGGGTTAGTCTAATGAAAAACTAAGCAAACGGAGAAACTAACTTGGTTCTTATGGTTGTAAATAAACATATTGGCATCCAAATCCGATTAGACTCGGATTATGATCCAATAGTTAGCAGTCTTATAGAGAATAAGAAGGAGACTCGTATATTCAAGAGATAGGACACCACAACTTGTGGTTCCTTTACGAAACATGAACATTTGTTGGGAACCCATATTAATCACATAATATTTTGAAAAGCCTCCATCGACTAATCAGATTGACTTAATCAAAGCTTGATTAAGAATCATTCATAACAGGGAGCAAGAATGGTTATCGAATGGTCTAACCATCTTGGTACATTAATGTGCCTAACACACTTATCTATCATTAATCTCAATTTGTGCACTCGCACCATTTAATAGTTTTTACGTAGTTCGGCCAACAACCGAGATCAGAGGATCAATTTCATCCATGATCATTTACATATATCCTCGGCCAACAATCGAGATTCGGCCGACAACTGAGATCAGAGGGTCTATTTCATCCATGGTCATTTATACATGCTCGGTCAACAATTAAGATTCGGCCAACAACCGAGTGTCAATTGCACTTAGCTGGAGTGCACCATTGTCTTCCTTCAACGTGAAGCGTGACATGAGTCATGACTCCAATATTGGGATACGCTAGCAAGCTACGCCCCCCAATACAGATTTTGTTATAAAGAGGTCATTGGAGACTCAGCTCCTACCCCTAGACTACCTATTTTGCAACAGTGTTTCAGCACAGGACAACTGAAGAGATGTCTTGGAGTCTAAACTCCCATCTCTACCATCTTATTGCACAACAATGTCTCAGCATGAGACAACTAATCATACAACGGTCCTAAGTTCAGTTCTAACGTAAAAACTGAAATAACGACATCCAACAAAATAACAACCTATCAAACTTTATTCAACATACAAATTATTCCCAACATGAGGATCAAAAGGAATTCAATCCCTCGTTAATAATAATAACGCAAGAGAGAATCGTCCACTTGCCTTAGAAGGCGTGCACAACGTTCTGAGTGATTCCAACCATAATCTTTATCACCCTTCTGCCAAATATAACAAAAGGATTTCTCAACAATGAGCTCACGGAAACACTTCTTAGTTGTATACTCAACTCCTACAACTTCCTAATTGATAAATGATCTGATTTCGTATATCGACTATATAATAAATCCTTAGTTAAACAACTCCTACAGCTTGAGTTCATCTATTCTCCAAAACCATAGATCTTCTGGAGCTTACTTGTTATCTCAAGTCTTATATTCAAAGGTAAACAAACTTACTCTATAAAAAGTCCCAAAATATTTACTACCTTTTATCCTTACATAAGGAAATTCTTTCAATTTTCAATTCCTTTTCACATATGAAAGCACATGGTTTCACATAACCTTTTGAGATTCTTCCAAATTCTACCTTGGTTAAACAAACTAGACTTATCCATCATTCTTGTCTTCTTACTTAACCATAAGAAGAAGACATATACCTTTTTATTAGCTCAAGTTCAAACCACATTGCAAAGGAAGAACTTGTGGTAGGAGACTTGCCGACAACTTAACAGTTTCACCAGTACTACCTTAGGCATCAGATTTGACAGATATAAAACCTTCAAAACCCAAACATAATTGAAATTATTTTTCAGCGATAAGGTCTAAGCCTTATTGACCACAATATTGAATGATTGATATTTTTCTCCCAACTGCTTGAAATATCAAAGACAAATATGCTAAGATCATTCCTTGATTGATCTTCTCAAAACTGAACTTTATCATTTCCATCCTTAAAGAAACATAAGTCAATACCATTGGCAAATTAGAACATCTCAATGTTGATTCCATTACTAGTCCATTATAGACCTCAAGTCTTTTCTCATTACCCCGAGTTGGGTATCATATAACGAAACTCCAATAACGTTGTCACATAGGTTAATCATTTGGATATCAACAACTCATGTAATCAATTAACACTTGTACTAAGTAGTTAATTGAACATAAACACATCATCGATGAACTTCTTCTTGTTCAATCCTTTTTAACCAATCAACCTTATTCATGACAACCTTGGTGATTAACCACTTGTGCACCATTTGATCTGAACCAATATTCTCCCTCTCTTCCTTACTATAACCATAAAGAGATTCCCATTCCATTTAGGATTCTCAATCCTCTTAACTCAAGGGATAACAACATATATGAAAATCCGAGTTCGAATACTATCAGATTCAAAATCGAACTGCATCTTCCAATAGTTTAACAATTCAATTGATCCAACACTTGAGCACTTCAAAGCTCTTTAACTTCCAATTGAGCAAAGAAAAGTACAAAATATCCATGATTCTATACTATAGAGTCACAAACATAGTTGCTGAAGAAAGTTTCCAAAGACAATCCATTTCTTTTCAGGATTCTTTTTCATCCCTTCATGATCCATACTGATCTTTTTAGAATCACTCAAGGCTTATAAGATTCTCCAAATTTTAACATTGAGATGTAGAGGTTCCAACTCATTCCTTCTATTGAAAATCGAATTTCATCAAAATTCATAAATTCCTATAAAAATATTCTCATGAAAACTCTTACTCTTATGACTTCAAGAAAACACTTGAAATTCCATATTTCAAGAAAAAGAATTAACATTTTCTTTCACATCAGTTTGAATCATGACCTTTTTAAACAAAAATCTTAACTTGGAATCTTCCATCATACGATCTTAAAATAAGAAACCTTCAAACTAGAAAGTCTTTATGAAGTACAATACTTAACTTCAAAATCTCACAAGAAGTTTCCTAATATGGAAGAAACGACGAGGGTACACCCAATTCAGACTCTCAAGAGAGAATAGGAATTCATTGAGAACTTGGTCTAGAACCGGGTCAACTTTAGGAATCCTCACCTAATCTTACTTTGGATCCTTCTCGGGATCCATTCCCATCTCCAGGGAATCAAATGTCCACCATAGGACCTTTTTCACAAAAGCTATTACAAACTTATTACCTCATGTTCTCCAATTCCCTTTCCTCTTTCTATATACACGAGTCTGGCCTCCAATCTTAACCATTTTCCGAAAATGGTTCTAAGACAACACCAATATAGAATTCTCCATAATTCTATATGGAAGGATGAAAGTCTTAAAGAAGACTCGGAACTTTTAGCTCTGATACCACTTCTGTAACACCCCCTTACTTAACCTGGAGGTATTACCGCCAGTAACCCCGATTAGAAATAAACCAGAGTTACCCAAGGCTTTAACCTGACAAAACTTAGTAGAACAAGGTAAATGAAACCATTTAAAACCTAACAAAATTAAGTAACAGTGGAAAAGAGAATAAAAGGTCTTATGCAAGCCTTAACTAAAAAATTTAGTAAATACATAGAACAACCTTTCTATTTAAACAAAATCTTCATCAATTCTTCCTTAAGTTCTTATTTCTGAAACAAAGCTTCGCTTTGAAGTATTTCAACCATGTTCTTCACTCAAGTATAGCCATTGGAAACCTTTCTTCAACTTTTGGAGCTTCAAACTTCTGAATCCGCCTCTTGAATCAACTTCCAAGAAGAACCTGATGTGTCGTAAACCAACAGTGGACACCAGCCGACCATATAAAAGAAAAGAAGATGGACGGGTTAGTCTAATGAAAAACTAAGCAAACGGAGAAACTAACTTGGTTCTTATGGTTGTAAATAAACATATTGGCATCCAAATCCGATTAGACTCGGATTATGATCCAACAGTTAGCAGTCTTATAGAGAATAAGAAGGAGACTCGTATATTCAAGAGATAGGACACCACAACTTCTGGTTCCTTTACGAAACATGAACATTTGTTGGGAACCCATATTAATCACATAATATTTTGAAAAGCCTCCATCGACTAATCAGATTGACTTAATCAAAGCTTGATTAAGAATCATTCATAACAGGGAGCAAGAATGGTTATCGAATGGTCTAACCATCTTGGTACATTAATGTGCCTAACACACTTATCTATCATTAATCTCAATTTGTGCACTCGCACCATTTAATAGTTTTTACGTAGTTCGGCCAACAACCGAGATCAGAGGATCAATTTCATCCATGATCATTTACATATATCCTCGGCCAACAATCGAGATTCGGCCGACAACTGAGATCAGAGGGTCTATTTCATCCATGGTCATTTATACATGCTCGGTCAACAATTAAGATTCGGCCAACAACCGAGTGTCAATTGCACTTAGCTAGAGCGCACCATTGTCTTCCTTCAACGTGAAGCGTGACATGAGTCATGACTCCAATATTGGGATACGCTAGCAAGCTACGCCCCCCAATACAGATTTTGTTATAAAGAGGTCATTGGAGACTCAGCTCCTACCCCTAGACTACCTATTTTGCAACAGTGTTTCAGCACAGGACAACTGAAGAGATGTCTTGGAGTCTAAACTCCCATCTCTACCATCTTATTGCACAACAATGTCTCAGCATGAGACAACTAATCATACAACGGTCCTAAGTTCAGTTCTAACGTAAAAACTAAAATAACGACATGGTCGTTATTTCCAACAAAATAACAACCTATCAAACTTTATTCAACATACAAATTATTCCCAACATGAGGATCAAAAGGAATTCAATCCCTCGTTAATAATCATAACGCAAGAGAGAATCGTCCACTTTTCTTAGAAGGTGTGCACAACGTTCTGAGTGATTCCAACCGTAATCTTTATCACCCTTCTGCCAAATATAGCAAAAGGATTTCTCAACAACGAACTCACGGAAACACTTCTTAGTTGTATACTCAACTCCTACAACTTCCTAATTGATAAATGATCTGATTTCGTATATCGACTATATAATAAATCCTTAGTTATCATGCTTTAAGGAGCCATCTTGGCGGAATTATAACTAATTATCCGCTTCACTTTTGAAACAATTTTCTAATTAAAAATTGTTCATTAGCAACAGTTCTTAAAGGTGAGTGGTGACCAAATCTCGGATCAAACAAACTAACAACGAATCCTGAGTAATTATCCGAAGTCCTTGACCTGCCAATCGATGTCAAAACTTGTATTCGCTATAACTGAAGATTCGGACGTCCGTTTCACGAGCGATTTGAACCTGTGGGACCGTATCAACGTCAAGATTATAAAAACCATAAATTTAATTAGCAAAGCGGAACCGAAAGGCCCTTATGGTGGCTCCGTAATCAACCCGCTAATTAATTTCGATCGTAAATACCTTCACTCGAGCCCATGGCTCGTTTAGCTCGATAGTTGCTCAATCCCTTAGCTCGAGGGTGGCTAGGTGATGCCCGGTGGCAGCCCTTGCGGTGGGTGGTGGTCGGAGGAGCTAGCGATCGTCAGCGACGTCGCGCGGCGAGGCTAGAAGGTGACCGACGGTGAAGAAGAGTTCGGATTCTTCCTGAGTCCGTCGTCGTCCTGATTCTCTCCTCTGGTTCTGGCTTTTCAGCAATAGTGCAACACCGCAAGGAAAAAGATGAGATGAAGGTGAAGATGGAGGTGGAAGGGGAAGGCGGGGACGAGGAGCAGCCGACGATGCAAACTGAATTCTTTCTCCCGAGACCGTTCCATCCTAATTCTTCTCGTACCCTCTGATTCTATTCAAAAAGAAACGCAGAGCCTTTCAAAAAAAATCAGCTTTCCTCCCATATTAAGCAAACAAAAGTTGGCTTTTAAAACCAAACCCGTCTCGGAACGGGACTTGCGTTAAAGCGGTAAAATTATGTACCTCGGATGGAAAAACTTAGTAAATACAAAACGTCCCGTAAATTATGTAGACCAATAAAACCAATTTTCCGTGATTTTATCTTGCTACCTTCAATTTTTAAGGCTTCCGTTTCATATTTTAAAACCTTTACAGTACATAATTAAAAAGACGGCTTATCCAATAAATATTCTTTTTCCACTGAAAAATCCTAGAATTCACACCGATCCATAAAATCATTTCTTTATGATTTTAGGATATCACCAAAAAATTTCTAGGATTTAATCTCCAACAAAAATATTGGATTAAGCGTTAAAACGAACAAAGAGGTTAAAAGGATATCCGAGAAAAATTCAAAATTATCCTTAAAAATCGCAGTTATTACAATAGATATGCTTATTGATCATTGATTCTCTTGATTCTCAATTCACTTGAATAATCTATCATGGATTATTATCCAGAACTTTATATTTAGTTGAAAGAACTAACAGTATGAACAACCCTTATCATCTAACAAACTAAAACAACTTCTAGATACAATTAAACGAAAGCTTTAAGTTCAAAGTATCAATAGAAACAAATACTCGACGCAAACAGCTAATCAAGTTATCTATGGTTTATTCCCTTCTACAACTGAATAGCCCGAATGGGTCCAAACAATTATAGTTGCTACTTTATCTAATCAAACACAAACGGTTCTTAATCAGATTAGTTGTAAATTAACCTAGAAGTTCTATTGGGTGGCCAATCTAACAAAACCCTAGAAAAACTTTGATTCAATTAAGCACAGGGAATAAAAACCTATCCAAGTTGTTGAGAATCAATCACACCTCACAATATTATGCAATCTATGATTTCAATAACTAGTTAAACACAAAAGAATTTAGCAATGCATAATTGAATTAAGAAAAACTTACAAAAGGTTCGAAGGTTGCTCTTTTGAGAAAACTCTCTCCAAAATAAACCCTAGCCTCCAAATTATGATCCAAGTTATGAAAAAGATAAAACTAACAAGAGTTTAAATATCTCTTAAAATATCCTCCAAAGCCGTAAAACAAGCACAAACTCGGACATGTATTAAAAATAAGCCCAAAAACAAACCCCAAAGTCGGCCCAATTCCTGTCCGTGTAGAAAGCCAATTGCCCAATTGTGCGGCTTGACATCATATTACGCAGCCGTGCTTTCCCTTGCTAACCCGCGAAATTGCACACTACTGAAATTGCCCGGGTTGACCTCCTCCTTTGCAAGCCGCGTTTCTTCCTTTCAATGGCCTTTACTCTAACTTCTTCAATGCTCCTTTGCACCACCTCCTAGCTCTCTTCAATTCTTTTAACACACCACCATGATCAACCATAATACATCCTGCTTTTGCTCTTAATCTTAGAAACCTAGAAAACCGAGCAAACAAGTGCAATCTACCCAAAAACACAAGATCCTATAAACTAAACTAAAACCAACTAAAACCAACTAAAACTAACTAAAACTTATGAAAAACCAACATAAAAAATGCATCTAAACTACACCTATATGCAAGCTATCAGCCACCATTGCTCGGAAGGAGCGCCTCTTGCTTGCGAGGTGCCTTCGCAAAAACACTTTGTTTGTAAACTTTGTTAAATATACGTTTTGTATGGAAACGACGAATTTTTTAGGTTCATCATGTCCAAGGATGGGCTTAGAGTGGATGACGACTAGATCCACTCCATCAGAGAGTGGCCCACCCCCATGTCACTGACGATGGTTTGATCCTTCTTAGGCCTCGCGTGGTTCTATAGGAGATTCATCAAGGACTTTAATTCCATCAATAGGCCACTCCACAACCTTACCAAGAAGTCGACCACAATTAATTCCATCAATGGACTTTAATTGCATCACGACGCCGCCTTCGTGGCCTTGAAAGATGCCCTACGTCACGCCCCAGTCCTGTAAATGTCGGATTTTACAAAGTGTTTCGAGATCGAGTTCGACGCCTCTGACTATGGCATAGGCGTAATACTCCTTCAAGAACAAAAGTCGCTAGCCTACTTTAGAGGGAAGTTAGTTGAAGCGACTTTGAACTACCGGACTTACAACAAAGAACTTTATGCATTGACTCGAGTCTTAAAGACATGGAGGTACTATGAGTGTAATCCATACATGCCTCAAGACATGTTGTCGCACCCATTGAAGAATATTGAGCACATCGATGTGGCTAACCACGTCGACGCTGTGTGTTGCCTCCACGAGCGCACCAAGATCCAACTAGAGCGCCACGCCAACCAATACACTACCCAACTCAACAAGGGGCGTCGTACAATGGTCTTCAAGCCCATCGACCTAGTCTGGCTTTATCTTCAGAAAGACAGGTTTCACGTTGCCGCAAGAAGAAGCTACATCAACGATGCAACGGTCCATTTTGAGTCATCGAGCGCGTTGGGAAAAACGCTTACAAGATTGATCTTCCAAGAAAGTATACCATCCATTTCATTGTTAACGTCGATGACCCCTCTCCCTACTTCGACCCCGCCTTTCATGATGAGGAAAAGGGGACATTTCTCACTCAAGGGGGGAGGGTGATGCGACACATGAGGTTCTAGCCAGCCTCGGCGTGCCAAGATCCTCCGCGCGCCACGACGGCCATGCCTTTCCTTGGTCTCAGCACTCTCAACCTCTTAGCCACGACGTTTATCAATATTTGCTATTTCTAGTATTTCTTTCTATGTTAAAAATTTCTATTATTGTTTAGCTAGTTTTTGTAACCCATTTATGGGCTTTTATGGTGTTGGGCCTAGATTGCATCTAGTCCTAGTCCTCCACCGTATTACTTGTTTTAACCCTAGTTTGGATGCCTCCTATTAGTCCTCTATAAGGCGATTTCAGCCTCCAAAGCTAGAACACGCATAATTTACATTCGAGACTTTAGTAGAAGCTTTGCTCCTTTGCTCTCGTGTTGTGCGTCACAAACCCTTCCAATCTCTTCCCTCTAGATTTTCCCTCCCTTGGGCTCTAGATTGTCCCTCCCTTAGCCGATCATATCTCATCTCTATATCAATCTCGAAATCCCTCAGGAATCTCACCTTCAACCCAAGATCACTTCCACATCGCATTCACGAGACCTACTGTGTAATCAAGTCAAAGATTCGGTGCGTACTCGAATCCTTTTGGAGTCAGGTTCTCATCAAGAGTCATCTATGTTCATCATTGAGGCTCCAAGGGCCGCACCCGCACGTGGTGTTGTTCGTCTACTGAACACTAGGTGCGTACTCTCCCTGGTCCTACCAAGCTTAAAGCAAGGACGCTTCGAATCTAAGGGGGGAGAATGATGCAATCCAACCTTGACTTGAGCCGGGCTTCGACAAGTCCGAGTTGCCCACGACCATAGCATCATCCTTGGTCGGATCGTCTTTCTCGTTGTCCTTATTTATAATTGGACAACACCATAAGGCTTCAACGAGGGATCTTTAGACTCGAAGGACTTCCTACACAAGACTAGATCTGGCGTAAAACGAGGTGTTTCAGTCTCTTTTCATGGACGGATCGCATCCCGAATAATCCTTGATCTGCCACTGCAACGTCATTAATAGCTCACAACTCGTTTAACAGAATTGCATCTACTAGAATTACCCTTAATTCCCCGTATCACTAATCCTCTGGTATCTAAATTTGAAAAGCAACCAAAAAGGGTGATAATGATCGAGAAACCTCTAATTCAATTTTGTATCATGAATTTTTCATTTTATCCTAATTTCATGTGATAGTTTTGGATCCGCCAATGCAACATTTTCTACAGCTCACAACTCGTTTAAAATAATTGCATTTAGTAGAATTACCGTGAATTCCCTGTATCACTTGTCTGTGGTATCCAAATTAACCTTGAATTAGATTTTGTATCATGAATTTTACATGTTACCCAAACTTCATGTTATAGAGTTCTTATTACAATAATTTATTTTTCGGGTCAACTAGCTTCATGTTAGATTAGATCGTTAATTTTTTTTTGTTATACAATAATAAATTAGTTTATGTTACCAAAACTATTTCAATGCTACATACACATGCAGTTTTATTTTAACATTATTTCATGTTACAATATATTATATCATGTTTCATTTTTATTGAACAAAATTTCGTATAACTATTCAGCATTTTCATTTGACATAAATAAAATAATGTGTAACATGAATTAATTCTGGCTGACCAAACTACAATATTGGACGGGTGCGAGTGCACTAGTTAAAATTTGACCCGACCCGATCCGTCCGAAATTTTTTTGGTTGAATCCAACCTGTAAATTAATGGGTCAAGTGTAACCCGAACCCGATTGACCCGGAATAACTGGCCGGGTTGGGTAACCAACCTATTGGGTTGACCAGACCAACCCGATAAAGTATTATTTCAATTAAAAATAAATATTTTATTATAAATTGTATATAAAATTATTATTTTTATTATTATTAAAAATAAAGATTAAAAAATTGACTATCATAACCCGTTAGATCAACCCGAACTTGTACCAAACTCGTAACAATCCGATTCAATTGAACTCGTGAATTTAACGACCAAAGACCTGTTTTAATCCGAACCCAACTCCCGGCTCATTTGACAATTGCAGGGTGTACGCTATTTATCTTCCATTGAAAAGATAATTAAGGGTTCTAGGCTCGATTATTATTCTTATCGGTGTATGTGTATGCAGAACAGCTCAATTTAATTTATAATAATGTTAAAAATGTATAAGCATGTGTACTCATAACTCATCTGGCATATTTGTGAAGTGATGGCCATCAAAAATCCCTGAGCTCAATTATTTGATGTTTGTTTAGATAGCTCAATTAGTCTACTTAACTACTAAGTTTTACCAAAAGTTGATTAATGCATTTGGAAGCTGAGATTTCTGGAGATAGTTCAATCAAACCAGTAGAATTCAAAAGGAATAGTGAGCTGCCTTGTCCAACTTTGACCCCTCAACCAAACCTAAATTCTAATCTTGATTATAAATTTTTTTCTACCTCAACTAAAAATATTAATATTTAAAAATAAAAGAAGCACATGTTGGTTTATTAGTCTATTTAATAAATTGTTTTTTTATCCATTTAGTAAATAGTTATTGAGTGGGAACTTTTGTGTTAAGAATTCAATATTTTTTAGAAAAAAATATAATACTAACATTTAGTAATTTAAGTAAAATTTGATATATTTGTGTATGGTTTAGTTCGTAGGGTTTAATTTACTAATTCATTAATTAATTAGTGGTGGTAGAAAAATATAGATTTATTTTCTTTACAATATAAATATATATTTATATTTTATATTTAGTAATTTAGGTAAATTTTGTTATTATTTGTGTATGAGTTTAAAAAGAAGGAAAATTATATATAATTAAAATTACTATTTTATTAGATGTATATATTTCTTGTGTTTATATGATGTATTTTTAATGTATGAACAATTAAATATAACAAAAACATTACGTGATTATAGATTTTAGGGAGAGAAATAAAATCATATACGATCTTGTTCATGAAATAAAAAAAAAATATTAGATGTATATAATTTTAGTGTTTGTATGATAAATTTCAAAATATGAGCAATCTACCCTAATCTATGTATATATATAAAAGACGCAAGGAATAAAGTCACCACGTTGCCGTGTCGTTTTCATGTTAAACCACCTAGGATTTTTCCACATAGGATTGTATTTTTGCAATATAATATAAGTTGATATTATTTAAGGATAATATAAAAAAATAATATAAATTTATCTAGGAAAGATTCTATCTAAAATAAAGATTTGATCTAATGTTAAATATTAAGTATTAATATTAAATATTTTATATGTTAATTTATTTAACTTAAAAAGATTCTATCTAAAACAAAATAAATTATAGGAACATTACATATTAATGTTAAATATTTTTTATAATAATTTATTTAAGTTATTTTTTCTACCACATTATAAACTTCATGTCACGTTGGATATTAGAATGTGCCACCTAAGATTTTTCATGCCACCTAGGATTTTTTATTTTTGGCACTTTAAATATGTTGAATTATTCTATCTAAAATTAAATAAACTATGTGAACATTAATATTAATGCTAAATAGTTTTTATGATAATTTACTTAAGTTAAAAAATTCTATCTAAAGTAAAAACTATAGAAATATTAATATTAATACTAAATATATGTTACATTCTCTACCATATTATAAAATCCATGTCAATACTAAAAAGATTCTATAAAAAAATATAAATTTATCCTCATCTATAAATATATATATATATATATATATTGTAACCACAATGATTATTGCCCCACCTTATATTTAGATTTTTTTATTAATTAAATTCCTTTTTATTTATTTATGTGAAAAAAATTAATTAGAATTTTAATTAAAAATAAAAATTCTTCATTTATCTTTATTTTTTATCTATTTATGAAATATTTTAAAAAAAATTTTAAAAAAACTTAAAAAAATTTCAATATCTAGATAATTATTTTCCTAAATATTTTAATAAAAAAATTATAATATCTTTTCCTTAATTTTCTTTTTGACTTATTTGAGTAAATATTGAAGTTTTTTATCTTTAAATATTTCAGTCTTTATTCATAAATTTTCCATCCTTTGTTATTAATTATATTTTTCACTTTTTATTTAAAAGATTTTTAAGGAATTGAATTTGATTAAAAAATTATAATAATTTACCTTATTTTTAACTTTTTTATCTAATTTTTTTAAAAGATCGTTAAAAATAAATTATTCTAATTAAAATAAATTTATTTATGTTTTTCTTTAAATAAATTAGAATTTAGCTACCAAAACCATTTGGGCTCACCTTAATAATTTTGGCTTCGTCTCACATTATATCAATTGTAAAATTTTATATTAAATTTTTTCTAATAAACAAATTGTTTTTAATTTATATAATTAAATTAAAATCTTATTTATTAAATACATAAAATAAAAGTATTAAATCAATATAGTCGTGCATGGCACGAGTGGTATGATTAGTACATTATAAAGCAGAACTCAGATTTGTTGTAAAATTTGCGCCACGTGGCATTTTTAAATAAATTAATGTAAAATCATATTTTAATAAATTTTGTAACAACTTATAGTATTAAATATTCTTTCTATATATACTAAATAGATAACATGTTTATATAATTTTTTATGTATATAATTTTCTATCTATGGATTATGTATAAGTTTACTACAATAGATAACATTTTTAAATAATTTTTTTACACATAAGTTTCTATGAGATGATATTTTCCATATTAATTTAATATTTTATCTCTTAACAAGATTTAGGGTCTTAATATATTTTTTTATCTTTTAACAAGGCTTGAACTCCAAGTATAAAATTTATATCTATGTAATGATATAATTTTAAACAATAATTTTTGTAATGTTGATATATTTTTATTTTGACCAATGACCTATAACGAAACCGAACCCTCCCGACCCGACCTGATTGACAGATCTAACTGTAACAAAGAATAGTATTCTTCTATCCATAATAATATTAATAACAACTAGTCTTAGTTCCCGTGCCCTACACCGGATTTTATAAAATTATTTTATTATTTATTTGTATTTGTTAGGTTTTGATTAAATTAAACTATCATTTATGTATTTTACAATTGTTAGGTGTTGATTATTAAGGTGAGCCCAAATGGTGAGACCTAGCCAAAATTATTAAACTATCATTTATGTATTTAATAAATAAATTATTTTTCCACTTCTCAATGATATAAGACTCACTTATTAAATTTGACAGGAAATAAAATAGTACACAGAATGTTTGATTTCACACACTAATACTATAGTATATACTCTCGATATTTATTTACAACAATAATACATATTTAAAATAAAAGTCTTGCTTGATCACTTTTTATTCAAATTTTATTATTTTAGTTTTAATTATTTAAGATAAAATCACATAAATGGTTATCAGTTAACTAAGAAAACTGAACTGAAAAATTGGTTAACCGAACTATGGTGAACTTTTTTTTTTTTTGAGCACGAACTATGGTGAACTTGAGATTTACGGTTCGGTTACGATTCATGGTTATAATTAACCGAAATCATGGTTAATCGAACTTCGATTAACCGGGTTTGGACACCCCTATCATAATTGGCAAGTGGTGTTTTGTTGACAGAGATCATTTAGGCTCCGTTCGACATTAGCGGAATTGGGAGCGGATTCAGCTAGCTGGAGCGAAATTTTGAGCGGATTCAAGAAGTTCCTCCTCATAAACTTCTTCCCATTCCGCTAGCTTAATGGGTAAAAAAGCTCCAGCTACTTCCGTGCCGAATGGAGCCTTAGTGGGTAGTTTTCTGTAAATTGAAAATTCGAAGGTGGGTGAATGTAAAGCACGTAATTAAGGTGCGGTTTTCCGTAATTTTTATGACGAGTGAACCAGTTGCTTAGCACAAATGCGAATGGCGGTAAATTTGTAGCGTCTGAACATGTAAGACACGTCCTTTCGGCTCCTACTACCCAGTCTACCCTCGTCCCTAGCTCAATATTTTTGCCCTTCTTCGGAACTCTCTCCTGATCGAATCGAACTCCGACAATATTTTCCACTGTTCTGTTTTGAATCGGTTATGATTAACCGATTGACAAGTCTAGTTACGATGAATATGATTATAATAAGTAGTTATATAATATCGACATAATTATTTTATTTTTATTATCGCATGCTGCCAAATGAATACCAATGCAATACACAATGAATATCTATAATTGCAAGTGGTGTTTTGGACACCCCTACTATAATTGCAAGTGGTGTTTTGTTGACAGAGATCATTTAGTGGGTTGTTTTCTGTAAGGCACGTAATTAAGGTGCGGTTTTCCGTAATTTTTATGACGAGTGAACCAGTTGCTTAGCACAAATGCGAATGGCGGTAAATTTGTAGCGTCTGAACATGTAAGACACGTCCTTTCGGCTCCTACTACCCAGTCTACCCTCGTCCCTAGCTCAGTATTTTTGCCCTTCTTCGGAACTCTCTCCTGATCGAATCGAACTCCGACAGTATTTTCCACTGTTCTGTTTTGGAGACCTTCGCATTAAAACCCTAAAAAACTTGCTATGGGGAAGAAGAAGAGGTTGGGAAAAGTGGTGGACAAAAAGCCTTTAGGAGGAGGTAAGTAGTTCTGAAAAATAAAAAATTTGACGGATAGAACTTTGGTTGATTGGATTATGCATTTGAATAATTTGCAGAGGGAGAAGATGCTTATGAAGCTGCAATTGGTGGAATTCAAGAAAATCAATTGAAGGTATTTGAGTACTAAACCCATAGTCAACCCATTTTATTCTTTTGATGCTTCGTTTCAAAGGCTAATTTGGCAAACAAAAAAGAAATTCGTGCAGGAACCGTTGGACTCAAAGCCACTGCCAACATTTGAACTGTATACCATAGAGGAAATAGAAGGCTCAGGTACTGCAAGCCTTTGGGCCTCTTTGTATTTGAATGAGAAGCATTAGATTCTTATTCGTCAAACAAAATGGGCAGGTGGTTATGGCACAGTTTACCGAGCACGAAGAAAAAGTGATGGCCAAAAGTTTGCAATAAAGTGTAAGTGGAAGCATGTTTTTGGGCCTGATTCATTCTAGTTTTTACATGGAATTGTTTGGACTTTGGAGGAATCAATGGTGAAAGATTCTAATCCTTGTGGTTACTACCTCTTGATTGATTTTTGCAGATCCTCACCCCAATGCTAATAAGTACCGCGTTGATAACGAGCGTAAAATGCTTGAAAGATTTGGGTAAGTAACATATTTCTGATTTTCTTTGTTGGTGATGAGATATTGATGTAAGATCATAAGTTATAAATAATCAACATCCTTCAGGGGAAAAGGCTTTGTTATAAAATACCAAGGCTCATGCAGGAGTGAAAATACAGATTGTATTGTTCTGAAGCATGTTGAGCATGACAGGCCGTCTGTAAGTGTTGGCACTTATTAGTTAACCATTCCTGCTTTATCCTTATATAACATATATATTTACTCTTGTTGAATTTGCGTCATTGTTGATCGAATTTGTGTAGGTGTTCATGAAGAATATAGACGTATTTGAGATTCAGTGGTATGCTTATTGCATGTTCACTGCATTAGCACGTCTTCACAAGCTGGTAAACATAAGTTCCAGCCAGTCTTTTGTAGTTTAACCCTAATTGATGCAATAGATAGCTTAAAATCCGGGCAATTGTTCCTGTATGTAGGGAGTAGTTCACAGGGATGTCAAACCGGGAAACATCCTCTTTTCACGAAAAACTTGCATCGGCTATTTAACTGACTTCAATCTTGCAAAGGTGAGCGAGTACTTGAGTAGCTCTTTTTCATATACTGTATGTATGGTTAATGATGTGATTGACTTTATTAGATTGATTTGTTGCTTTATCAGGTCCTGCGTTCAAAGCAACCAAATACAGGTGAAGTTCATTTAATTTGTTTATTCTCAAAGGGAATTATAGTATATGTATATATATATATATATCCAAAATAAGCATGAGAGGTTTAAAATTGGGCAGGTATGTCGGCGAAGCAGAAAAAGAGTGTAGACATGAAAGCTCGTGGACGTGGAGGATTAGGAAATTACAAGATGTTAGGAAAAGAGAGTTTGAATGCCAAGGATAGTATTGTAAGGAGTAGCAGAGAACCAGTTCCTTGTCAGGGTCGTAAAGAGCTCCTAACCCTAGCACGACAAGCAATGAGACATCAAGTAGCTGGTACAGGCGGTAGAGATCGAGCTGCTTCACTAAAACAGCAAAAGGAAGGCCCCTGTCCCGGAACAAGGGGGTTCCGTGCTCCTGAGGTAGACAGATGGTAGCATTTTTGTGCAGCAAAGTAAAAGTCTTAGTATAAATTTATGGCTTTACTTGCAGATTGTATTGTAATGCTCAAGTGAAAAACTAGCTGAGGGCTGTTGAATATGCAGGTTTTGCTTCGATCGACCCGCCAAGGTACGAAGCTTGATATCTGGTCAGCTGGTGTTACCGTTCTCTCCCTATTCATTGGAAAAGTACCCTTCACTGGCAAACCTCATCAGTAAGTAACAGCAGCTTCATTTCATTATTTGTCACAGATGAAATGAAATGAAATGGCTTCTCTTGCATGTGGTTGCAGAAATATCAAGGACATAGTAAAACTTAGAGGCAGTAAACAAGTATTGGAATTAGCCAAGCTACATGATTGCGAGTCATCAGCGTTAACGGTAAATATATATAGAAAGGCGCTCTGAGTCCTGGTTCTTAATCAAACGAAGCTAGAAAGATTGATAAGTAGTCTGGTCTTGGTCTTGGTTTTGGTTTTTGGTTGGCATATATGAATTGAATTGTATGTGTCTGTGTGTGTGTATACTGTGTTTAATTAGGAGCTTAGTGATGGTCATCAGCCTATGGATCTGAGGGAGTGGTGCAGGGCAAACACCAAGAAGCCAGATTTCCTGGACGCGATTCCAGGATCACTGTTGGATCTAGTGGACAGATGTTTGGCCGTTAATCCAGGATGCAGGATTAGTGCAGAAGAAGCTCTCAAACATCAGTTTTTGGCTCCGTGCCACGACGCCATTCGAAAAGCCAGGCTGCTCAGGCAGGCAGAAGAAGCCTAACCCATACACGCCATCAACTCGTATTTATTTTTGGTCTCTTCATCTTAAACATGCCATATGTGCCGGTATTTTGTGTTGTTTGGCATTCAAATACGTAAGGGAAAGGGAGGGAAGAGATTAATGTACATTTTGATGTTTGGTTACAGACAGAGAGGGTGAAGGAAGGGAGAACTACATTTTCCTGCTCTTCTTGTAACTGACTACTTTTTTTGCCACCTTGTGACCAATTGAATCTAAGCTCACATGTTAACTGCTCCCATAATGATAAAGATTGAATTGATTAGGTAGGGCTCAACAATACTTCATCCTGGATCAACTTGTGATTTTTCAGAAACCAATTTAATGTCAACTAATAAATACCATATATAATCAGAGATCGAAAACAAGATTCCCAAATGAAGTACACACACACACACAATATATACATACCAACTAGTTAATCAAAAACAAACTGGATTGCCAAAAAATACACCAACTTGAAGCTCTTGTTGTCACATGGTGGACAATAACTTGAAGCTCTTCTTGTCACGACGCCCTTTCTTCTTCTTTTTCTTGACAATCTTCTTCTTACTTTTCGCCACTCGTATTTTAGAATCACTTTTGTCATGATCAGCAGGACTACTTGTCACTAAATGATAACTTGAGGGAGGTAGCTCACTTAATTTTCCGAATTCACACTCATAGAGCCTGTGATGCTCGAACCTACAACATCCGATCGAATTAAGTACACTATAATTAATTTACTCACATGGAAATTGATCGATCAATAAACAAATTCAACTTTGATATAGTACACTACTTACCAATATGCTAAGGCATCATATGGTGCATACTTGTGATACATGTCCTTGACAGTCTTTGGATCGGGGTTTTTCACACCATGAACCTGTTGCATAGATTAGATAATATTTATGGCGTAATTAAGTTAATGGAAAATTACCAGTTGATAACTACACATATATTGAGACCGAGTGGTGCTTGAACGTACATACCTTTCGCAGATGTCGGTAGGTTTCGGTGTCAATTGGAACCGTATCGTAAAACCCCATACACATGGAAATATTGGCAGCTACGAAAGAGCCTATACCTCTTATCTTCATCAATTCATCAATCAATGACAAATGTTGTGACATGTGAATTGGATGATGATGTTTTGCCATGTCTAATTGCAAGCGGTTTTTTTCGGCCTTATCGATAATGGATGATACTATCTCAGCTCGATATCCTAGTTTACAACACTTCAAGTGTTCGACATCAAGCTGGACCAATTCTTTTGAACTAGGAAAGTTTTTCAAAGAATTGGTTGTTCCAAATTGAAGCTCACACAAAGATTGGGCCAAAATCAATGATCGGCTCCACCTGTATGTATATGTATAATTCACCAAAATTATATAACCTTGATGTTAATAACTAATAATAATATTATTAATATTAATAATCATACTTACCCACAATGTGAAAGAAGAACGGACTTGACGATGTCCTCAAACAAGGTCGGAGAACGGAAGAGGCGACCAAAACCTTCCGCAGCAGACTCAGGATACACTTTTTGAAATTCGTTTAACGCGATTTCATCTGCTGGAGAGATTCTCAACATGCGCTTCACTTGCTCCTGTGTAATCGATTGATCCATCATTCAGGTAATCAATCTAACTTCTAGCTAATAAACAATATTACTAACAATTACTTAATGGACAAATCAATTAAACGAGTTAATGAAGCTAGGCACGCTAGCTAACCATGATAGCCCTTCGATTAGGAGGATGATTAAGGTGATGAGTATTGTCGATGTAGACTTGAAGCACATTCTCTTGGAGGGAGTGACGAATGAGAACAATGACAGAAGATGACGACGATGAGTCATCGTGGGTGGCAAGTCTCAAAGGGCGGGTGAGAGTTTTGGTTGGCGGGTCCCACTTGTTCGGAGCCATCATGAAAAATCCATGGTTGCACACTGCTTTTTCAAGGCTAATGAATGTTGGGTATGGATGTAATGAAATCTGAACAATATTTATTCAATTAAACAACGCAATTAGCTATTGAAAAAGAAATCTAATGTAAATTACTAATGTACCATACTAATCATCATTACTATATACTAAAGAGGAGGTTAAAATAATATATACCTGCCCCTAATTGAATCACATCATCCATCTTTTTCAAATCATTTTAATTGATTGAAATATCCTGGCTATATTAACAAACCATATCGTACATTTGAATTTAGGTTTGGTCAAATTTGATAACAAATCTAATTTTAATAAATCATATCACACGTTTATTATTTATCTATCCACAGATAACAAACCTAATTCTAGTTTGCACATATAAGAAAGAAATTTTAGTAATGCATACTAACCTGAACAAGGAGAAGGCCACGTAGAGAGTCCCCTCGAAGAGTATTAATGATTTGTGCAACTTCCGGTTGGAGATCATTTGAATCAACGTGTATTGCTTCTATATCATTATATGCATACTCACCCCTATCACTACTCCCAATACTTGTCATCCCTTAATCATATCACAAATGTTATAAATTTTTCAAACATGAAGCTAATGTTAATGTGTCCACTTTTAATTTGTAAAAGGAGAAAACTAAACAACAAGAAAGAGGGAAATTCCTATAAGTAATATCGGTGGGTACAACAAACAAGCAATTGCCAAGGACATGATGAAGACAAGATCACCCATGTACATAATGATGCATATTATGATACACTAACATATGCACACACATATAGATATACACACACGCAATTTTTCAATCAAATTATATATAAATTGCACTTGGACAAAAAAATTTACATTTGATCATGTGAACAAAGAAGAGACTTACTTGGGCAAGACAGCTGATAGCTATTTTTTTTTCAGCTCTAATGGCCTGATTTCTTCACATCTTCCATTGAAAATGGTTCTCTGGGTCTTTTTTTCAATATGAGGTGATCTAATGGAAATCGCAAGCTTAGTTCAAATAATTGAGCTGTTAACGTACGATTGATGTCCATCACATCAATTAAAAAAATATGCATGTCAGATGACTTAGTATTATTGTAGTCATTTTTAACATTATAAGTTACACATACACCCTTATAATTGAGCTTGAAATCTTAATTATTTTTCCTGGCAGAAGATAAAATGGGTCGGGTGAGTCGAGTCGGAATGAGTTTGGGTCAATCGGGTTCGGGTCAAAATGTGTCTTGGGTCGTCGGGTCGTTAAATTCACGGGTTCAATTGGACTGGGTTGTTACGGGTTAGATACGGGTTCAGGTTGATCGAACGGGTACGAGTTGTGAGATGTAAATAACGTTGCATTGGCGGATCCAAAATTATCACATGAAATTAGGATAAAATGAAAAATTCGAGATACAAAATTGAATTAGAGGTTTCTCGATCATAATTGTTTTGGGCAGATTCAACAGGTAAACGAGTTGCCTGCTTATAATGAGGGAGCTTAACCAAAAATTAGTTTAAACGCGTTAAGATTTACTAATAAGATGGAATGCGATAAAGAAGTAAGTAGATATAGAATTATGAAGTAAAGACGAGATGATTTGTATATAATAAAACTCGAGGCTTTGAACCACGAAGGAGAAGTATCTGGGTTACAATGAGGATTCTTTCACAACGGGTCTTGGATAATCGATAATGGAGGAAGGATACTTTGTACGATTATGCCAGTCTCAAATCGCGTGTCTTGCCTTTCGCTCTCCCAACCTTTTTAAATTTGCGCTCTCCTAGTCGAACGTTGGTATTAATTTACTTATCTCGCGAATCTCGCCCATGGTAATGAATACTCTGGCCGTTGCTTCCGAAAATTTCGCCAGCCGTTGACTTTCTTGATTCTTGCTTCAACATACGCTTGATCAGACGATTATGGGCCTTGTGGATTTCGTGCAATTACTTGGTAGAATTGGGCCTAATTCCGGAGAGCCCAACAATACCCCCGAAAACCCGGGAAAATATCGCCATCCGTTTACTCTTTAACTCCTAGAATGCTTCCTCATGCTTTCTTGTCCATTTGAACGACTTGTTCTTCTTCAGAATGTCGTAAAATAACTTGTTTCTATCTGACGACCTGGATATAAACTTGTTCAGTGCAGCTACCTGTCTTGTCAACTTCTAGACGTCCTTGATGCATCACGGTGATTGCAACTCCATGATTGCTCTGATTTGGTTTGGATTCGCTTCAATTCCTAGTACTTACTTAATCGACAAATCAATCAAACGAGTTAATGAAGGCACCCTAGCTAACCATGATAGTCGTTCGATTAGGAGGATGAGTAAGGTGATGGGTATTGTCAATGTAGACTTGAAGCACATTCTCTTGGAGGGACTGACAAATGAGAACAATGACAGAAGATGGCGATGATGAGTCATCGTGGGTGACAAGTCTCAAAGGACGGGTGGGAGTTTTGGTTGGCGGGCTCCACTTGTTCGGAGCCATCATGAAAAACTCATGGTTGCACACCCGCTTTTTCAATGCTAATGAATGTCGGGTATGGATTTAAGGAATCTGAACAATATTTATTCAATTAATCAAGGCAATTAGCTACTGAAAAAGAAATTTAATGTAAATTACTAATGTACCATGCTTAATCATCATTACTATATATTAAAGTGAAAGTTAAAATAATATATACGTGCCCCTAATGAACCACATCATCCATCTTTTTAAAATTATTTTAATTGATTGAAATATTCTTGGCTATATTAATTTTAATTTTAATTTTTGGAGATGATTTTTATCTAGATAAAATAAGTATAGTTTTTTAAAAATATCCTTGCCATTATCAATTTTAAATTATTATTTTTCCGAAACGATATTTTTTTTGTAGATAAATTATGTATATTGTTTTAAAAATATCCTTGGCTATATCATTTTTAATCATTATTTTTGGATAGGATAGTTATTTATCTTTATAAATAAAAAAGTTTTTTTTGAACCATCTTTTTCTATTATTATTTTTGATTGATCTTCTTAGATAAGATATGTAGAATTAATTTTCATAACCAATTATTATTTTTATATCTATAATATTTGCATAAATTTTCAATTGTTATTTTACATATGAGAGCAAATAGTACGATCATTTTTTTAGTGAATACCTACAATTTATTGTTGTAATCAATTATTATTGTTTCGATCTAAAACATAAAAATCTATTACTAATAACTAAAGTCGGAGCAATTTCTGCCACCACATTCCGCCACATCACCCCCTTTATTAAAATAATAGTTTTGTATAGTTAACTGAAATATAAAATTATTAAAGATTAATTATGCAAAAAAATTATCCCCAAATAGACATAAAAAGATAAAGAAAGCGACATTATATTTATTATATTGGTAAAAGATAAATAAAAAAGATTCCAAAAATATGTATCCGATATGAAATATATATCTTTGAAATAAAATAGTTATATAAATAATAAAAAGATTATGTGTAAAATTCGTAAAGGATACAAAATAAATAAATAAACTTATTAATTTAATTATTGGAAGTATCTAAAAAATTAGCCAAACCCTTCTTAATTTAATTATTCAAATATTCATTATTATTCTTACCCTTCATCCAAATTTTTTTTAAAAATCAATCAATCAATATATATATTATAAAAGTCGACCATTTTCGAGCCACCGCGTTGATTTTGGCCCCACATCATATTTAAAAAAAATTAATTTATATTCATATTATATCAAATTTTCTAACTATTTTATATTATTTTTATTTTTCCTAATATTTATCTTTTCGTCACCTATCTTAGAGAATATTAATGATAATATTTTTCAACATTTTCAATATTATTTTAGATACATGTAAATACTATTTCACATTTTCTTAATAAATTTTTATTATCTCTTTATGTTAAAAAAATTATCTTATGCTTATGGGCCCACCTTATCTTAAAACAATTATTTTCTTATATAATTGGAATTATTTTATCTTCTTATGTAAAACAATATCTATGTAACATATTGTTGGACAATATCAACTACAATTAATTATGGATCTATAATCTATAACTATATTAAAGTTTTATCTTTCTTAGTCACCACATTGACTTTGACCCTACTTTATATTTTAAAAAGTCAAATTTTACATATATTACTATATCTTTTTCAATTAAATTTATTTTCTATCTATTTATTTATTAATAAATTTAAGAATTCGAAATTTATTTAAAAGATAAAATTTACATTATCTTTATCTATATATATACATATTTCAATATAAGTTTTCTTAAATCAAATTATGATAAATAAAAAATTAAAAAAAAATTAAAAGATGGTAAAAATTACGTTATTTATGTCTTTTTATCCATTTATGATGTAAAAGACTTTTTTAAAATTATATTTTGGTTAAAAAATCTGTCTTTAACTATATATTAAAGTTGTATCTTTTTGAACCACCACATTGACTTTGGACCATCTTTATTTTTAAAATGTCAATTTTTATTCATATTACTTTATCTTTTTCAAATGAATGTTCTCTTCATTTATTTATAAAAATTGTAAAAAAATCGAAATTTATTTCATTCTAAAAATTAAAAATTATCGTATGTGAGTATAATTTTTCTATCTTTTATGTATCATTATATCAAATATTGTAGCTACGAAAGAAAAATAGTTCAATCTATAGATGAATTTTTTGCACATGTTATTCCATATATTACATTATTTTTATCTTGCAAACCATATCTTTAGTCACCATTTTTATAATTATGGGTTCTTAAATATTAATTCCTATCCATATGTATGACTAGAGCTGTCAAAAGCTGACCCGACCCGAACCGCCCGAAAAATTTCGGGTCAGGACCCGAAAATTTGAACACGAAACCCAAAATAAACCGAACACGATATTCCCATAACCCGTTGGGTTCAAACCCGAAAAAACTGTTGGGTCGACCCAATTTGTTATATTTTAAGAATATATAATATATTTTGAAAATTATAATATATTTTATTATTAAAATATATAAAAATAATAGATTTATTATTAAATACCATTTTTTAAATAAAAAATATTTTAATAATTGTAAAAAAAATAAATTTTCTTGACCTGTTAGGTCGACCCGACCCGCCCGACAACCCGCAATGACCCGACCCGATTTGACCGGTGACCCGTTATGACCCGAACCCGACTCAACCCGAACTCGAAATAACCGAACCCGAACCCGACCCGACCGACCCATTTGACACCTCTATGTATGACACATAAAAATATTAATTTAATATATTGGATTAAAATAGATAATTTTTTATCCATAAATAAGATTATTAATTTCTATCCATAAGTATGGCACATAAAAATACTAATTTAATTACAAATTATTAATATTAAGTTTCTATCCACAAGTATCACAAATATAAAATAGTAATTTAATATCCCAACTAACCTTTTTAATTTAATATCTCATAATAAATAATTTTAATATCTCTAAATGAAAAGGATAACTTTTATATCGACCATAAGTATGAAATATCGGCCGTATTTTAAATTATGGATTTTAAATACAAATTTTTAGATTATCTTATATTAACATTCTATTCAAAAGTATAATAAATTTTTAATTAGTAAGAACTGTATCTTTTAATCATGTATTTTTATATTAATTTTTGTATTTATAAGTATGACAACGTATTTATTTTATATTGACCATATTTTTCATATTAATTTTGGATATTTAATATTTATTTTCTATAAATGAGAATGAATTTTTTTAAATTTCCATCAATACTAAGTTTGTACCCATAAATATGACAAATATAAAATATTAATTTAATATCCCAACTACTCTATTTTAATTTAATATCTTACGATAAATTGATTCTAATATCTTTAAATAAAATAGATAACTTTTATATCCATAAGTATGGACTATATTTTAAATTATGAGTTTTAAATATTGAATTTTAAGATTTTTTTCATATTAACTTTCTATTCAAAAGTATAATAACCTTTTAATTAGTATGGACCATATCTTTAATCATGTATTTTTATATTTGTTTTTAAATTTATATTAATTTCTTATATATATTATGATAAAGTATTTAATTAATATTGATCGTATTTATCATATTAATTTCAAAATTTTAAATATTAATTTTCTATACATAAAATATAAAACTTTTTAAATTTCTATCAGTAGTAAGTTTCTATCCATAAATTTCACAAATATAAAATAGTAATTTAATATCTAACATACTCTTTTATAATTTAATATCCCATAATAAATTAATTTTAATTTCTATACATAAAATATATATCTTTTATATCCATAAGTATGAAATATAGACCATATTTTAAATAACGGATTTTAGATATTTAAATTTCATATTCTATTATATTAACTTTCTATTCAAAAGTAATACGGAGTAGTAACTTTTTAATTGGTATAAACCATATTCTTAATAATGTATTGTATATAAATTTTTGAATGTTTATATTAATCTTTTATTTGTAAGTATGGCAACGTTTTTAATTAATATTGACCATATTTTTCATATTAATCTTGGATTTTTTAATATTAACTTTCTTACAAATAAGAATGATAACTTATAAAAAATTTGTCATTTAATATGTTGTGTTTTATATATTTGTTTTCTATCTATAAATATGACAGTTAAATGTAATATTCTCATTAATCTTTAATGTCTTAGTCACCATATTTTTAGTTACGAAACTGTTTAGATTGATATTCTATTGATAACTATGACTACTTTTTTAACTAATATGGATCATATTTTTAATTGAAGATTTTATATTAAATTTTAGATTTCCTTATATTAATTTTCTATTAGTATGTTGATTTTTTATATTTATCTCTTAATAAATAAATAACAATTATTGGCCCCTTAATGTTAAACCATTTAATCATGTCAGTTCTGTAATATTCGGATTCGTTTTTCTTCTAGGTCGAAAAAACGAGTTCTTTTAGTTAAAGGCAATCGAGTTCTCGAACCACATACAACCTCGTTAGAGGAAAAGATATGTTTTAATAATCTGATCTACTAACTCGGATTTAGTCTATATATATATATATATTATTTTCTTTCTATCTTAAATAAGCCAGAAGGATCAATCACTCCAAAAACTTATCCGAATCAACCGTATCTATCTAAATCTGGGTTAAACCCCTCTATTTTAACAAACTAATATTCGTATAATTCCGGATCACGAGCCGATTGAAGTTTGTTCAAACTCTTTCCTCCGTTTACGTTGAAGGCCGGGAGTGAGTCGGGACCTCGCCGATCGTCAAAGCTGTCCAGAGGGGTTCTGCGCGTGCCACCGGTCCATCACCGCACCATCATCGATTCATCGGCGACACTCCATTCTCGCCGACAGTCCGGAACCAACGTTTCCGGTAAGCTCACGCTTTCTCTATTTATTTACCTCCCCTGTTTTTTTTCTTCTTCGTCTTGGTTAGAGGTCTTCGGGGTAGAGTCCGGTAGAGTCCAGCGTGAGGGTTTTAGGTCGACTCCACAACTTCGGATCTGAGCGGGGCGTCGTCGTCAAGGCCGGCCAGGGGAAGGCGCCTTTTCGTCGTCCGCGGAGGGGTCCGAGAGTGACACTGCTTCGTGTTCGAAGGATTGGAGGTTGAATCAATAGGCGGCACGGGGAGATCAACAAGGGCGGAAGCCCTGCTCGCGGAGTCCAATCGCCGGCGACAGTGAACAGGGGTGGCGGGAGTGCACTGCTCTTCTTCGATACTGTCGGACGGGAAGGAGGAGTACAGTAGGCGGAAATACGGACTCGTCGGTGGGAGCGAGTTCGTCGGACGAAGGACTCCCGATGGTTGTGGCGAGAGGAGGAAGAAGACTCGGTCGAAATTGCCGGTTCTTCACGAGGTTGAAGAAGAAGAGATGGTGGGTCCCACCTGGTTGGTCAACTTTTGTTTTGGTTGGTCAACAGGCTGATGGGTAGGGGAAACGGGCCACAATTTGGGTCTAAATGTTGGGCTACGTTAGTTGGGGAATGGGTTAAAAATTGGGCTATGTGTTTTCTTTTTATTTCTAGGCTGGGAGATTGGTATGGAATTGGGATTGTTTTATTTGGGCTGGGCCGAGCTAGTAGACAAAGGAGTGGGAAATTAGGTGGTTGGGTGTTGGTAGGTTGAATTTGTTAGATAAGTAGGATAAATTTTATAAGTGGCTAACTAGCACATTTTAATATTTATTAATTAGGATTTTCTTAATAAAAGTTAGGTATATCGACTTGTATTTAAGTTAATTTTTCCCTTTATAATTCTTTAGGGAATCGGTCCGTTTGAGATCGTAGTTCCGTCTTCCCAAGGATCCTTCGTTCGAGGTAAGTCGTTTTTCGACTTGCTCGGTTCTTTTCTCCCTTGTTAGATTGCGTATCGTTATTGTAGGACGGGTTTTGGGAACTAGTCCCGAATACCTTTTAAATTGTTTTGAACTCCTTGTGTGTTGTGTGCGTTAATGATTTTAAATGTGTTTTATCGGAAATTATTTTGGAACGTTTTCTCTGTGTTGGTACCGTTTCCGACACGGCCCATTGTAGCTGGTGTTGAGGAAGTGTTGGCTACTTTGACCCGTGTGACTGGGAAAATCGTACCCCTTCAAAACGAAAATTCTTATCTGTGTGTTTTTGGCAAGCGCTCCAGTGGAGGCTTAGCCCGGAGTTAGAAGGGAGATTGGGAAGTGGAGTGGGAGGGCCTGCCTCTGCACTCGGCGCGGTGATGAGCGCCTTGAAAGTCGGATCATGGACAAAGGAAGAATGGCATTGTTGTGTGATTGTGATTGTGATTGTGAATGCGTATGTGACTTGTGTGACTGATATAACTAACTTAGGTATTGGCCTCTAGAGTTATGGTTGCGAATGTGGATTTGTATGCTGACTATAGATAACTGATTTCAAACCGTTCTACAGTTTCCATATTCTTTCTAGCTTGGTAGATTAGACGTTGACCCTTCGGGGAACATTTTTCAGTTCCAGGTATGAATCAGGGAGCCGTGCAGGAACCGAGGCAAGATGGCGGGCCGGAGCGGTAAAGAGCGCGTGTCATAGTGGGATTGGTTTTTATTAGTTATTTATAACAGTTAGGATGTTGATTTTGATATTTGTTAGACGCAGTTGGTATTTTGTTTCAGTTATTGTCTTTTGGATCAGATAGTTCAGTTTCAGTAGGCGTTATGACGGATTTGATTATTTATGATTTTCGGGGATTCATGCATTATTACGTTTTCTAAGTTTTACTAAATAAAGGTTGGATGTTTTATTATGTTTTCTCGTCGTGCCCGAGTTGTAAGGTCCTACAGTGTAGTTGTCAACCTAAATAATAGTACCTTGTAAGGTCTAGTCCCTAGTAGCGCCTCGTCGAAAGACGGGGTGTTACAAATTGGTATCAGAGCCAGGTTGACAACAGGGCACATGGAACTGACCAACAAAGAGTACCCGAGGTCCAACTTAAAACCAAAACCGGCCGGTGTTTTCAAATGTTTTTACTGGGGTAGACATGTTGCATATAGGGGGTAGGCGACACGTCGCGACTCCGCCCCATCAGCCGAAGAACCTCACGTAGAATAGTAAGAATTAGGTTGAGAAATAGAATGTTTAAGTATTGACCGTGGGACTTTCCATTATAGATGGCCCCACCAATCAGAGCTAGAGCTGTTGCAGCTAACGGAAGAGGTCGCGGAAGAGGCCGCGGTAGAGGCCGAGTAGGAGGTCGTGGCAGGGGTAGAGGAGAGATCCCTGTAGCTGCTGAGCCAGAGGTACAACAGGATAACCATCAGGAGGAGGTTGCTGAGAGTCAGGATGTGGCTGATGCTGTTCATCGAGAGGACAGTGCCTCTGTCGCTGGAGGAGGTCTCCCAGCAAACGGGGCTCAGGTGGGAGGAGGAGTACCACCAGCAGGATTGGCCCCAGAGGTGACTGCTGCGATTCAGCTGTTATTGCAGACGTTGATGGGTGCGGGAGCTGCACCGAATCTGAACGCAGCTGCAGGGCAACAAGGAGTTGAGAGGAGGGCACCTGGACCAGATTCTATTTTGGCTGCCCAGCTGGGAGCAGCGCCAGCTTCTGGAGGACCAGTGATAGTTGATCAGGTGGTCGAACCGAGGAGACAGTATCGTGAGCCTCAGCCTGATAAGTGGCTCGCAGAGTTTAGGAAGACTGGAGTACCGAACTTTGCTGGAGCTCAGGGTTCTGACGTAGAGCAGTGGTTGAGGAGAGTAAAATCTGCATTGGATTCTATTAAGGCACCGGAGGAGCGGAAGATGTCTTTAGTACAGAGTCTGCTACAGGAGAGCGCTTTTGACTGGTGGGAGCTGTGTAGGGACCACCGGACTGAGGTTACTTTCGAGGAGTTTGAGAGGCAGATTCGAGATCGGTATTGTCCTCCGGTGGTGAGGGCGGCACGAGAGGCTGCTTTTCGGGATGCTGGACCCGAAAACATCACAGTATCTGAGACTATTCTGAAGTTTCAGCAGGAGTTGGCAGCGGTGCCAAATGCTGCCACGACTGAGGAGTTGAAGATTGCGACCTTTCTGAAAAGGTTGCAACCTCATCTACGTGCTTATGTGTCTGGTCTCCGACTTACGACATTGGGAGACGTTCAGCAGTCTGCTTTGGCTTATGCTATGGCCACGACCCGACAGAGTCAGCTGGAGGTGCATACCACGGGAAGCAAGAGGCAGAAGTTGTCTGCCCTGGCAGAATCTAGGAGAGACAGTCGGCCCGGCTCTTCTCAGCCGCAACGATCAGGGTTTCAGCCACAGGGTCGTCAGGACCATCGTCGTCTGAGTCAGCCCATTGGGGGACAGAGAGAGTGCTTCAACTGTGGAAGTACTGCTCATTTGAGGAGTCAGTGTCCGAAGCCGGTCAGGAATTGTTTCAGTTGTGGGAAGCCTGGCCATTTGCAACAGTATTGTACGGTGGGGGCACCGTCACAAGGATCTTCACCGGGAACGGTGAACCAGATGCCTCGTCGCCAGCCTCAGCAGTTTCAGCAGACACCGAGTCAGGGCAGAGGACGCGGCGCAGGAGTTAGCAACACCGGGGGCAATCAGCCCCGAGTGTTTGAGATGAGGAGGGCCGATGCCCTACACGCGCCGACTGCTACAGGTACGATTTGGATTCAGTCTAGACCTGTTCACATACTGTTTGATACGGGTGCTACCCATTCTTTTATGTCTTCTGCTTGTGTGGCTAGACTAGGATTGACTTGCACTGAGGGGGTATCTTTTGTTGTGGGGCTGCCTGACGGCAGTAAAGTAAGAGGGAATAAGGAGATTTTACAGTGCCCTATTAGAATAGGGAATAGGGATTGGTATGCAGATTTCATAGTAATGCAGTTATCGCCAGATGATGACGTGATTCTGGGGATGGACTGGATGATGCGTTACCGAGCAGTTTTGGATACACACAGAGGTACGGTTACAGTGACCGCAGATGATGGGACCAGACATGTATGTCAGGAGGTAGAGCAGGAGGGGCCCGGATCGGTGATTAGTATGGTGAAGGCCGCCAAGTTGCTCAACGACGGATGTGTAGGATATTGGTGTTATGTTCTTCAGGGGGACAAGGCGGAACCGCACATTCAGGATATACCTGTAGTGTGCGAGTTTGAGGACGTTTTTCCTGACGAACTCCCAGGATTACCTCCTCAGAGAGAGGTGGATTTTGGGATTGAGTTGGAGCCGGGAACGAGGCCGATTTCGAGAGCCCCATATCGCATGGCCCCGATGGAGATGCAGGAGCTGAAGACACAATTGGAGGAGCTGTTGGAGAAGGGTTACGTACGACCGAGTGCGTCGCCTTGGGGAGCTCCAGTTCTGTTTGTGAAGCAGAAGGATGGTTCTCTCCGTCTGTGTATCGATTATCGGGAGTTGAACCGCATTACCATCAAGAACAAGTATCCGCTGCCGCGTATTGATGATTTGTTGGATCAGTTGCAGGGGGCTACTGTGTTCTCCAAAGTGGATTTGAGGTCAGGTTATCACCAGCTGAGGATTCGGGAGGAAGATATACCTAAGACGGCTTTCCGAACGAGATATGGACATTATGAGTTTGTAGTGATGCCGTTCGGACTGACGAATGCACCCGCTGTATTTATGGAGTTGATGAACCGGGTGTTTATAGACTACTTGGACAGATTCGTAGTAGTATTCATTGACGACATTCTGATCTACTCTCGGAGTAAGGAGGAGCACGCTGAGCATCTTAGGCTGGTGTTGGGAGTATTGAGGCAGCATCGATTGTTTGTTAAGCTGTCCAAGTGTGAGTTCTGGTTGCCTGAAGTTACCTTTTTAGGGCATGTCGTATCAGCTCAGGGAGTCATGGTAGATCCTGCAAAGATTGAAGCTGTCAAGGCATGGGAACCTCCGAAGAATGTGAAGGAGGTGCGGAGTTTTCTAGGATTGGCAGGGTATTACAGGAGGTTTGTGGAAGGGTTTTCTCGGATAGCCCAACCACTTACCAACTTGCTTAAGAAGACTACTCGTTTCGAATGGAACGAAGCTTGCCAGCGGAGTTTTGATGAGCTGAAGAGAAGGTTAACTTCGGCTCCTATATTAGCTCTTCCTCAGGGGAATGAGGATTTTGTGATTTACAGTGACGCCTCCAAGATAGGCCTGGGTTGTGTGCTGATGCAGAGGGACAGAGTGATTGCTTATGCTTCTAGACAGTTGAAGCCGAACGAGCAGAATTACCCTACTCATGATTTGGAGTTGGCAGCTGTGGTGCACGCTCTGAAGATTTGGCGTCATTACTTATATGGGAGTACCTGCAAAGTGATGACAGATCATAAGAGCCTCAAATACATCTTCACTCAGAGGGAGTTGAATATGCGACAGAGGAGATGGCTTGAGTTACTGAAGGATTACGATCTTGAGATCCTTTATCATCCAGGGAAGGCGAATGTGGTCGCTGATGCCCTTAGCAGAAAGACGCCTCAGGAGAGTATGTTGGCTCATCTGACGGCTCAACCAGAGTTACAAAGGGAGCTGATGAGATACGGCATCGAAGTGCAGATTCAGCGTTATCAGGGTAGTCTGAAAACCCTAGAATGTCGGCCGTCTTTACTTGAGGAAGTAAGGCAGAAGCAGGAAGATTGTCCGATGATTCAGGATTTGAGGCAGAGATTGAGCCGTGGAGAGGCACCCGACTTTGCGGAGAGGGCAGATGGTATTTTGTGTTTACGCGGTCGGATTTGTGTACCTCGAGATGCAGAGTTGAGGCAGAAGATTTTGCAGGAGACTCATGCTACACCTTACTCAATCCACCCCGGGGCGAGTAAGATGTACAAGGATTTGCGACAATTTTATTGGTGGGATGGCATGAAGCCGGATGTAGCAAAATTCGTCGCTAAATGTCAGGTCTGCCAGCAGGTGAAGATAGAGCATCAGAGACCCGGAGGAATGCTTCAGTCGCTTCCTATCCCAGAGTGGAAATGGGAGGACATCTCCATGGATTTTGTCACCGGTTTGAGACTCAGCAGAGGCCATGATGCCATTTGGGTAGTGGTGGATAGATTGACGAAGACTGCTCGCTTTTTGCCTATCCGAGAAACGTGGCAAGTGAGCAAGTTAGTGGAGGTGTTTATTAATCAGATAGTTAGGCTGCACGGAGTGCCTAAGACGATTGTGTCGGACCGAGATGGGCGTTTCACTTCCAGATATTGGCAGCAAGTGCATGAGGCATTGGGGACGAGATTACAGTTCACGACTGCTTACCATCCGCAGTCAGACGGTCAGACAGAGAGGACGATTCAGACGCTAGAGGATATGCTGAGATCCTGCGTTTTAGACTGGGGAGGTCAGTGGTCTGATCACTTGGCTTTGGTGGAGTTTGCCTATAACAACAGCTGGCATTCGTCGATTCAGATGGCTCCTTATGAGGCCTTATATGGTCGGAAGTGTAGGACACCACTGTGTTGGGATGATCCCTCGGATGTAGTAGGAGAGAGGCCACAGATGGTTGAGGAGACGATCGGGAAAGTAGCCTTAATTAGAGAGAGAATGTTAGCTGCTCAGAGTCGCCAGAAGTCCTATGCAGACAAGAGGCGTAGACCGCTGGAGTTTGAGGTCGGAGCCCATGTTTGGTTGAGAGTATCGCCTACCCGCGGGGTAAGAAGATTCGGGGTAAAAGGGAAGCTGAGTCCCCGATATATCGGTCCATTCGAGATTGTGGAGAGAGTAGGCGAGGTGGCGTACAGGCTAGCGTTGCCGCCTGCTTTGGAAGGAGTGCACCCTGTATTCCACGTCTCACAGCTGAGACAGTATGTTCCGGATCCTAGTCACAGACTGAATTATGAGGATTTGGTGGTAGAACCAGATCACACTTTCCGAGAACAACCGCTGAAGATTTTAGATCGACGAATGAAGAAGCTACGGAACAAGGAGATTCCTCTGGTGTTAATTCAGTGGTCTCGACGAGGAGTCGAGGAGGCCACTTGGGAGACGGAGTCCAGAATGAGTGAGAGTTATCCAGAGATTTACCAGAGTTTAGTAGAGGCGTTTGAGGGGAAGGTTAGTAATTAGTGTATTGTTTTCAGATTTGATGTTGCTTCGTGATCCTTGGTTTCTTGACTTGCTTGTCTAACTATTTAATTTTCGTTTGATGTGCTGTATGTTTTCGATGACTAGTACGGGTTAGGATTTGTGTTATCAATCAATTTCGGTTCGAGGACGAACCTCTTTAAGGGGGAGAGGTTTGTGAGAACCTCGGATATCTTTTCTTTCGTATTAAACCTTGAATATCTTTTAACCTCGATATATATAGGTTCCTTTCTATAAAGTTTCGGGACGAAACTTTCTTAAGGGGGTAGTATGTAATATTCGGATTCGTTTTTCTTCTAGGTCGAAAAAACGAGTTCTTTTAGTTAAAGGCAATCGAGTTCTCGAACCACATACAACCTCATTAGAGGAAAAGATATGTTTTAATAATCTGATCTACTAACTCGGATTTAGTCTATATATATATATATATATTTATATATTATTTTCTTTCTATCTTAAATAAGCCAGAAGGATCAATCACTCCAAAAACTTATCTGAATCAACCGTATCTATCTAAATCTGGGTTAAACCCCTCTATTTTAACAAACTAATATTCGTATAATTCCGGATCACGAGCCGATTGAAGTTTGTTCAAACTCTTTCCTCCGTTTACGTTGAAGGCCGGGAGTGAGTCGGGACCTCGCCGATCGTCAAAGCTGTCCAGAGGGGTTCTGCGCGTGCCACCGGTCCATCACCGCACCATCATCGATTCATCGGCGACACTCCATTCTCGCCGACAGTCCGGAACCAACGTTTCCGGTAAGCTCACGCTTTCTCTATTTATTTACCTCCCCTGTTTTTTTTCTTCTTCGTCTTGGTTAGAGGTCTTCGGGGTAGAGTCCGGTAGAGTCCAGCGTGAGGGTTTTAGGTCGACTCCACAACTTCGGATCTGAGCGGGGCGTCGTCGTCAAGGCCGGCCAGGGGAAGGCGCCTTTTCGTCGTCCGCGGAGGGGTCCGAGAGTGACACTGCTCCGTGTTCGAAGGATTGAGGTGAGTACGGGTTCATGCCGTTAAAATGTACGGGGTGATTGGGTCAATTCATTGCGGTTTTTGTGTGGATTCGAGTCAATCCTACGAGTTAAGAGCGTCAACTTTGTTATGATTATTACACAAATATTAAAAATAGCATTTTTTATTTAAGATAATATTTTTATACATTTTTATAGTGAAATATATTATTACAATCAAAATAAATTACTAATATTTAATAATTAATTTAATTATTTATAATATTACTTTTGATCATATGAATTATAATACTTATATCATATTTAAATTAACATATTATAATTTGTATTTAAAAAAGTTCTCGGGCAAGGCCCGGGTCATCAACTAGTTAACTAGCTATACCCATCGTACCATGCACAACTACATGAATTTAATACTTAAATATAATTTTAATTTAATATAAAAAACTTATTTATTAGAAAACAAATTATATAAAATTTTACAATTAGTGTCATGTGAAACGGAGCCAAAATTATTAAGGTGAGCCCACTATAATATTGATGGTTTATTGATAATTTACTTATGCAAAAATATAAATAAAAATTATTTGAATTAGAATCATTTAATTTTAAAAATCTTTTACAAAAAATATAAAAAACGTAAAAATAATCTAAATTCTTGTAATTTTTTTTTTATCAAAATCAATTCTTTAAAAAATTTTGAATAAAAATAAAAAATATACTTAATAAGAAATGATGAAAAATATAAATAAAGAATGATTTTTTAATGATAAGAAAATTATTTATATTTAATTATTAACATAAATAATTCAAAAAGGAAATAAAGAAAAAGATAACATAATTATTTTTTTTATCAAAAGTCAATTTAGGCAAGTAATTATCTAGATTGAAAGTTGTATTTTTCATCAAAATTTTATTTAAGATAAATATTTTACATGAAATAGATAAAAAATTGAAAATAATTTTTTTTTAATTTTAAATAAAATTCGAATTTAATTTTTTTCATATAAATAGATAGAAATTTAATTGGAAAAATTAAATTGATATATCTATCTTAATATACAATATTTAATGTTCTATAATTTATTTTAACTTTAGATAAATTCTTTTAAATCTATCCTAATTCCTAATATACAATAGATAACATCTTTATTTTAGATAGAACCTTCCCTAAATTAATTTATCCTATTTCTATATTATCCTAAAATAATAACAACATACATAAATTCCCAAATTTAAAAATCCTATGTGGCGAAATCCCAGGTGGCTTAACGTGGGAACGACACGTAGGAAAATCCTAGGTGGCGCAACTTGGTGGCCTTATTCCTTGCGTCTTTTATATATACTAGTTGTACCCGTCGTACCATGTACGACTACAATTCGATATTTTATAGACATTATAAATAGTATATTAATAAATTAGAATATAATATAAACTTTAATATAAGTAATTTATTGATCAAATATTATATTATTCATATTTTATTAATTTTCATGTACGTTAATTTAGAGATTATCAAATATTTCAATATATCTATTAAAAATTTATTATCTATTTTTATTGCTTTTAAACATTATAAATATTTATCATTATTTTTTATTATATATCAATAAATAAATTCGTCAAAAGATATCTGATAAAAGATTTATATTTATTTTAAAATATTTTATCTTTAATTTGAATTGCTTGTATAAGGAAGCTTTCAAAAAATATTGTTATACTATATAGATATTTGTTTGATGTTAGAGATAAATTTAAATAGTTCATAATAGAAATAAATACGACTACGATGCGGTTTTGTAGACATTATAAATAGTATATTAATAAATTAAAATATAATATAAACTTTAATATAAGTAATTTATTAATCAAATATTATATTATTCATATTTTATTAATTTGCATGTACGTTAATTTAGAGATTATCAAATATTTCAATATATCTATTAAATATTTATTATCTATTTTTATTGTTTAAACATTATAAATATTTATCATTATTTTTTTTATTATATATCTATAAATAAATTCGTCAAAAGATATAAGATAAAAGATTTATATTTATTTTAAAATATTTTATCTTTAATTTCAACTGCTTCTATAAGGAAAGCTTTCAAAAGATATTGTTATACTATATAGATATTTGTTTGATGTTAGAGATAAATTTAAATAGTTCATAATAGAAATAAAAATTAATTTTTTAAATATTAGGTGGGGCCAGAATCGTTCTGGTGGCTCGAAAAGGGACAACTTTAATATATAGTTATAGATAGATTTTAAAATATTTCATCTTTAATTTTAAATACTTGTATAAGAAAGTTTTCAAAAGATATTGTTATACTAAATAGATATTTGTTTGATGTTAAAGATAGATTTAAAAAGTTAAAGAAGAATTTAATAGGAAAAGGTTAAAATATTAGAAATAAAAATTAATTTTGTAAATATGGGGAGGGGCCAGACTCGTTCTGGTGGCCTGAAAAGGGACAACTTTAATATATAGTTATAGATACATAGATTAGGTAGATATTAGATTATATATATATATATATATATATATATATATATATATATATATTCTTTCATCGATATACAAATAGTTTTTTATATGGACAAACGATGATAGCATAATCTCTCAAAAAAAAGCTATGATAGCGTAAATCTATCATCAATAAATTTAAGAAATTACTTATAGGGAAAAATTGCTCCAAATATCCCAACCTTTCATTCGGTTGCGCACTCTACCTCGACCTTTTCGAATTTGATAAAATGTCCTATACTTTGGGGATAGTTGCGCACTCTACCCTCGAAGTGTCCACACTTTGAGTAAAATTATGAATTAGTCCCACTTTTTCATTTTGTAACAAAAATATCCAATTCATGTACAAACAAATATTTTCATTTATAACATAGCCTTATTGGTTTAATTTTCTCCTTCATAAAAAAAATAATAATATTATTTTTATTATTTGTTAATACAATTCTCACCTTTATAATAAACACTTAAATCATTAAACCATAACTTTTACTTACAAAGTAGTTCATCTTAATACTCTTTTCATTATTACTTTTTTAAAAATGTGACATAATCAAAAAGGATTTCATAACCTTTTTATAAAATGTATGTTATACCTTCTCACCTTTATAATTAACCACATAAATAATTAATCCATAACTTTTAATTTACAAAGTAGCACATTTTAATACTTTTTTCCATAATTATTTTCAAAATAAATTTAGACACAATAAAAAAAATCATAACCCTTTTTTTTTATATAAAAGTTTTAAGAACTTGTGTTCTACCTTGTCCAACTTATCTAAATTTCCTTTTTAGTAAATGGAAAACTAAAAAATTAATTTTTTTTAGAAAGAAACCCAAAAAAGGCATTAAAAATATTCATAACTATATTTTTCAATTTTCAACAAGCAAAATTTGGACTCGATGATTATGTAATAACTCAAAATTTTCAAACTTTTATAAAATAAGTTTATAAAAATTCTTATTAATTTTTATCTAAAATTATTTCAAAAATGATAATGGACAAATGTATTAATATGAACTACTTATAAAGTCAAAGTTATGACTATAAATTTATGCGGTTAATTATGAAGTGGAGAATTTATATTATCCAAATAAAATTAATGACATTATTTTCATGTAAATGATAAAAGTAAATCTATAAGGCTATGTTATTACTTTGAAACTTACCCAAAATGTTATTAACCTTAACCAAATATATTTTTGTATAAAGGAAATTGATTATTTTAAATTAATTCCACTAAAATTGATTTAGAACAAAAAGAGATCTAAAATGATAATTTTTTAATGTTTTAATCCTTACAAGAACAAGATTTATAATTTTAAAAATGATTTGTACACGAGTTGGGTATTTTTATCACAAAATAAAAAGGTTAGGAGTCAATCCACAAATTTACGCAAAATGTGGACACTTCGAGGGTAGAGTGCACAACTATCTCCAAAGTATAGGATATTTTGTGAAATTCGAAAAGGTCGGGGTAGAGTGTGCAACTGAATGAAAGGTTGGGATATTTAGAGCAATTTTTCCTACTTATAGTTAAATTAAATTCATATCAAAATGTAATCTATAACTATATATTAAAGATATATCTTTTCGAGCCACCTGAACGATTCTAGCCCCACCTCATATTTAGAAAATTAATTTTCATTCCTAATATTTTTACTTTTTTCTATTAAATTCTTCTTTAACTATTTAAATCTATTGATAACATCAAACAAATATCTATTTAGTATAACAATATCTTTTCAAGACTTCTTTAGACAAATACTAGTTGTATCAGTCATGCCATGCACAACTACGGCTCAACAATTTTTAGATATATTATATATATGATATTAATAAAGTAAATATACAAAAATAAATAAAAAGCCAAAAATAATATAAATTCTTAGAAAAACTTAATCAAATTCAATTCTTTAAAAATCTTTTCAATAAAAAGTTCAAAATATAATTTATAAGAAAAGATAAATAATAAAGAATTTTTTAAAGATAAAATATCTTCTATATATACATAAACAATCCAAAAAGGAAATTGAAAAAAAAATATAATATATTTTTTAATAATCAATTTTAGGCAAGTAATTATACAAATATTTAAAATTTTTATTATCAAAATTTGATTTAATATAAATATTTTTTATAAATAGATAAAAAGATAAAGATAAAATAATTTTCTTTTTTTTAATTAAAATTTGAATTAAATTTTTCCACATAAATAAATAGAAAGGAATTTAATCGGAAAAAATAATAAAAATAAAATTTTTAATATAAATTGGGCCCAGAATTAATGTGGTGGGTATAAAAGTTACAACTTTAACATATAGTTATAGATAGATATGGCTATTTTTATTTCAAAGATATATATATGTGATCACTTGTACATATTTTTTCTTTTTTCTTTTTAATTTATCTTTTACAAATATAATGAATATAATGTCTTTTTTATCTATATTGGTCAAATCTACTAATATTATTTTATCTTTATGTTTATTTGGGATAAATTTTTACAAATATTATTTTGTCATTATATTTACTTGGAGATAACTTTTTTTGATTAATTAACTACTTAAAATTATTATATTAATAAAAGGGTGATGTGGTGCAATGTAGTAGCAGAAATTGCTTCAGCTTTAGTTATTAGTAATAGATAGATTATAGATAGATATGGCTATTTTTATTTCAAAGATATATATGTGATCACGTATACATATTTTTTCTTTGTGTTTACTTGGAGATAACTTTTATTGCATAATTAACTATTTAAAATTAACATTTTAATAAAATGGTGATGTGGCGCAACGTAGTGGCAGAAATTACTTCGGCTTTAGTTATTAGTAATAATAGATAGATAGCAAGAATACTATAAGTTGTTACAAAAGTTATTAAAATATAATTTCACATTAAATTATTCAAAAATGCCACATGGCGCAAATTTTACAACAAACTTGGGTTATATAATGTACTAGCTATACCCGTCGTGCCATGCACGACTAAATGAATTTAATACTTTTATTTGATGAATAAGATTTTAATTTAATACAAAAACTTATTTATTAGAAAAAAAATTATATAAAATTTTACAACTGGTGTCATGCGCAACGGGGCCAAAATATTAAGGTGAGTCCACTATAATTTTGATAGCTTAATGATAATTTATTTATGTAAAAATATAAATATAAATTATTTGAATTAGAATCATTTACTTTTAAAAATATTTTACAAAAAATATAAAAAGGTAAAAATACCCTTGGCTATATTAATATAAATACGCTGGATTTACGTAATTTAATATGAGTTTATTTTTTACGTTTTTATATTTTTTGTAAAAGATTTTTAAAATTAAATGATTCTAATTCAAATAATTTTTATTTATATTTTTGCATAAATAAATTATCAATAAACCATCAATATTATAGTGGGCTCACCTTAATAATTTTGGCTCCGTTTCACATGACACTAATTGTAAAATTTTATATAATTTGTTTTCTAATAAATAAGTTTTTTATATTAAATTAAAATTATATTTAAGTATTAAATTCATGTAGTTGTGCATGGTACGATGAGTATAGCTAGTTAATTTTTATGTTTTAAATCGAAACAATAATAATTGATTACAACAATAAATTGTAGGTATGCACTAAAAAAAATGAGCGTACTATTTGCTCTCATATGTAAAATAACAATTGAAATTTTACGATTCGATATTTTATAAATATTATAAATAGGATATTAATAAATAAATAAAAATATAATGTAAACTTTAATATAAGTAATTTATTGTTCGTCGAATGCATATAATTTTTCAATCAAATATTATATTCTTCCTATTTTATTACTTTTCATGTACGTAAATTTAGAGTTTATCAAATATTTCAATATCTATTAAATATTATATTATCTATTTTATCACTATATTTCTATAAATAAATTCGTCAAACGATATATGATAAAATAATTATATTTGTTTTTAAATATTTAAATATTTTATCTTTAATTTTACATACTTGTATAAGGAAGCTTTCAAAAAATATTGTTATACTAATAGATATTTTTTTGATGTTAGAGATAAATTTAAATAGTTAAAAAGAATTTAATAGAAAGAAGTTATAATAATAAAAATAAAAGATAATTTTTTAAATATAAGGTGGGGCTAGAAGCTTTCGGTGACTCGAAAAGGTACAACTTTGATATATAGTTATAGATATTACCTTTTTTATTTTTAAACATTATAAGTATTTATCATTAATTTTTTTTATTATAAAAGAAAAAATATATCTATAAATAATTTCATGAAAGACATCATGCTAAAAGGTAAAAGATATTTTTACTTATTTAAAAATATTTTAAATTTGTTATCTTTAATTTTAAATATTTGTATAAGGAAGTTTTCAAAAATATTGTTATACTAAATAGATATTTGTTTGATGTTAAAGATAGATTTAAATAGTTAAAGAAGAATATAATAAGGTAAAGTTAAAATATTAGAAATAAAAATTAATTTTATAAATATGATGTGGGGCCAGAATCGTTCTGGTGGCTCGAAAAGGGACAACTTTAATATATAGTTATAGATATTATAGATCTAAAAATAATAATTGGTTATGAAAATTAATTCTACATATCTTATCTAAGAAGATCAATCAAAAATAATAATAGAAAAAGATGGTTCAAAAAAAACTTTTTTATTTATAAAGATAAATAACTATCCTATCCAAAAATAATGATTAAAAATGATATAGCCAAGGATATTTTTAAAACAATATACATAATTTATCTACGAAAAAATATCGTTTTGAAAAAATAATAATTTAAAATTGATAATGGTAAGGATATTTTTAAAAAACTATACTTATTTTATCTAGATAAAACTCATCTCCAAAAATTAAAATTAAAATTAATATAGCCAGGATATTTCAATCAATTAAAATGATTTGAAAAAGATGGATGATGTGGTTCAATTAGGGGCAGGTATATATTATTTTAACCTCCTCTTTAGTATATAGTAATGATGATTAGTATGGTACATTAGTAATTTACGTTAGATTTCTTTTTCAGTAGCTAATTGCCTTGATTAATTGAATAAATATTGTTCAAATTCCTTAAATCCATACCCACGATGACTCATCTTCGCCATCTTCTGTCATTGTTCTCATTTGTCAGTCCCTCCAAGAGAATGTGCTTCAAGTCTACATCGACAATACCCATCACCTTACTCATCCTCCTAATCGAACGACTATCATGGTTAGCTAGGGTGCCTTCATTAACTCGTTTGATTGATTTGTCGATTAAGGAAGTGCTAGGAATTGAAGCGAATCCAAACCAAATCAGAGCAATCATGGAGTTGCAATCACCGCGATGCGTCAAGGACATCTAGAAGTTGACAAGACAGGTAGTTGCACTGAACAGGTTTATATCCAGGTCGTCAGATAGGAACAAGTTATTTTACGACATTTTGAAGAAGATCAAGTCGTTCAAATGGACAAGAAAGCATGAGGAAGCATTCCAGGAGTTAAAGAGTAAATGGATAGCAATATTTTCCCGGGTTTTCGGGGATATTGTTGGGCTCTCCGGAATTAGGCCAAATTCTACCAAGTAATTGCACGAAATCCACAAGGCCCATAATCGTCTAATCAAGCGTATGTTGAAGCTAGAATCAAGAAAGTCAACGGCTGGCGAAATTTTCGGAAGCAACGGCCAGAGTATTCATTACCATGGGCGAGATTCGCGAGATAAGTAAATTAATACCAACGTTCGACTAGGAGAGCGCAAATTTAAAAAGGTTGGGAGAGCGAAAGGCAAGACACGCGATTTGAGACTGGCATAATCGTACAAAGTATCCTTCCTCCATTATCGATTATCCAAGACCCGTTGTGAAAGAATCCTCATTGTAACCCAGATACTTCTCCTTCGTGGTTCAAAGCCTCGAGTTTTATTATATACAAATCATCTCGTCTTTACTTCATAATTCTATATCTACTTACTTCTTTATCGCATTCCATCTTATTAGTAAATCTTAACGCGTTTAAACTAATTTTTGGTTAAGCTCCCTCATTATAAGCAGGCAACTCGTTTACCTGTTGAATCTGCCCAAAACAATTATGATCGAGAAACCTCTAATTCAATTTTGTATCTCGAATTTTTCATTTTATCCTAATTTCATGTGATAATTTTGGATCCGCCAATGCAACGTTATTTACATCTCACAACTCGTACCCGTTCGATCAACCTGAACCCGTATCTAACCCGTAACAACCCAGTCCAATTGAACCCGTGAATTTAACGACCCGACGACCCAAGACACATTTTGACCCGAACCCGATTGACCCAAACTCATTCCGACTCGACTCACCCGACCCATTTTATCTTCTGCCAGGAAAAATAATTAAGATTTCAAGCTCAATTATAAGGGTGTATGTGTAACTTATAATGTTAAAAATGACTACAATAATACTAAGTCATCTGACATGCATATTTTTTTAATTGATGTGATGGACATCAATCGTACGTTAACAGCTCAATTATTTGAACTAAGCTTGCGATTTCCATTAGATCACCTCATATTGAAAAAAAGACCCAGAGAACCATTTTCAATGGAAGATGTGAAGAAATCAGGCCATTAGAGCTGAAAAAAAAATAGCTATCAGCTGTCTTGCCCAAGTAAGTCTCTTCTTTGTTCACATGATCAAATGTAATTTTTTTTGTCCAAGTGCAATTTATATATAATTTGATTGAAAAATTGCGTGTGTGTATATCTATATGTGTGTGCATATGTTAGTGTATCATAATATGCATCATTATGTACATGGGTGATCTTGTCTTCATCATGTCCTTGGCAATTGCTTGTTTGTTGTACCCACCGATATTACTTATAGGAATTTCCCTCTTTCTTGTTGTTTAGTTTTCTCCTTTTACAAATTAAAAGTGGACACATTAACATTAGCTTCATGTTTGAAAAATTTATAACATTTGTGATATGATTAAGGGATGACAAGTATTGGGAGTAGTGATAGGGGTGAGTATGCATATAATGATATAGAAGCAATACACGTTGATTCAAATGATCTCCAACCGGAAGTTGCACAAATCATTAATACTCTTCGAGGGGACTCTCTACGTGGCCTTCTCCTTGTTCAGGTTAGTATGCATTACTAAAATTTCTTTCTTATATGTGCAAACTAGAATTAGGTTTGTTATCTGTGGATAGATAAATAATAAACGTGTGATATGATTTATTAAAATTAGATTTGTTATCAAATTTGACCAAACCTAAATTCAAATGTACGATATGGTTTGTTAATATAGCCAGGATATTTCAATCAATTAAAATGATTTGAAAAAGATGGATGATGTGATTCAATTAGGGGCAGGTATATATTATTTTAACCTCCTCTTTAGTATATAGTAATGATGATTAGTATGGTACATTAGTAATTTACATTAGATTTCTTTTTCAATAGCTAATTGCGTTGTTTAATTGAATAAATATTGTTCAGATTTCATTACATCCATACCCAACATTCATTAGCCTTGAAAAAGCAGTGTGCAACCATGGATTTTTCATGATGGCTCCGAACAAGTGGGACCCGCCAACCAAAACTCTCACCCGCCCTTTGAGACTTGCCACCCACGATGACTCATCGTCGTCATCTTCTGTCATTGTTCTCATTCGTCACTCCCTCCAAGAGAATGTGCTTCAAGTCTACATCGACAATACTCATCACCTTAATCATCCTCCTAATCGAAGGGCTATCATGGTTAGCTAGCGTGCCTAGCTTCATTAACTCGTTTAATTGATTTGTCCATTAAGTAATTGTTAGTAATATTGTTTATTAGCTAGAAGTTAGATTGATTACCTGAATGATGGATCAATCGATTACACAGGAGCAAGTGAAGCGCATGTTGAGAATCTCTCCAGCAGATGAAATCGCGTTAAACGAATTTCAAAAAGTGTATCCTGAGTCTGCTGCGGAAGGTTTTGGTCGCCTCTTCCGTTCTCCGACCTTGTTTGAGGACATCGTCAAGTCCGTTCTTCTTTCACATTGTGGGTAAGTATGATTATTAATATTAATAATATTATTATTAGTTATTAACATCAAGGTTATATAATTTTGGTGAATTATACATATACATACAGGTGGAGCCGATCATTGATTTTGGCCCAATCTTTGTGTGAGCTTCAATTTGGAACAACCAATTCTTTGAAAAACTTTCCTAGTTCAAAAGAATTGGTCCAGCTTGATGTCGAACACTTGAAGTGTTGTAAACTAGGATATCGAGCTGAGATAGTATCATCCATTATCGATAAGGCCGAAAAAAACCGCTTGCAATTAGACATGGCAAAACATCATCATCCAATTCACATGTCACAACATTTGTCATTGATTGATGAATTGATGAAGATAAGAGGTATAGGCTCTTTCGTAGCTGCCAATATTTCCATGTGTATGGGGTTTTACGATACGGTTCCAATTGACACCGAAACCTACCGACATCTGCGAAAGGTATGTACGTTCAAGCACCACTCGGTCTCAATATATGTGTAGTTATCAACTGGTAATTTTCCATTAACTTAATTACGCCATAAATATTATCTAATCTATGCAACAGGTTCATGGTGTGAAAAACCCCGATCCAAAGACTGTCAAGGACATGTATCACAAGTATGCACCATATGATGCCTTAGCATATTGGTAAGTAGTGTACTATATCAAAGTTGAATTTGTTTATTGATCGATCAATTTCCATGTGAGTAAATTAATTATAGTGTACTTAATTCGATCGGATGTTGTAGGTTCGAGCATCACAGGCTCTATGAGTGTGAATTCGGAAAATTAAGTGAGCTACCTCCCTCAAGTTATCATTTAGTGACAAGTAGTCCTGCTGATCATGACAAAAGTGATTCTAAAATACGAGTGGCGAAAAGTAAGAAGAAGATTGTCAAGAAAAAGAAGAAGAAAGGGCGTCGTGACAAGAAGAGCTTCAAGTTATTGTCCACCATGTGACAACAAGAGCTTCAAGTTGGTGTATTTTTTGGCAATCCAGTTTGTTTTTGATTAACTAGTTGGTATGTATATATTGTGTGTGTGTGTGTACTTCATTTGGGAATCTTGTTTTCGATCTCTGATTATATATGGTATTTATTAGTTGACATTAAATTGGTTTCTGAAAAATCACAAGTTGATCCAGGATGAAGTATTGTTGAGCCCTACCTAATCAATTCAATCTTTATCATTATGGGAGCAGTTAACATGTGAGCTTAGATTCAATTGGTCACAAGGTGGCAAAAAAAGTAGTCAGTTACAAGAAGAGCAGGAAAATGTAGTTCTCCCTTCCTTCACCCTCTCTGTCTGTAACCAAACATCAAAATGTACATTAATCTCTTCCCTCCCTTTCCCTTACGTATTTGAATGCCAAACAACACAAAATACCGGCACATATGGCATGTTTAAGATGAAGAGACCAAAAATAAATACGAGTTGATGGCGTGTATGGGTTAGGCTTCTTCTGCCTGCCTGAGCAGCCTGGCTTTTCGAATGGCGTCGTGGCACGGAGCCAAAAACTGATGTTTGAGAGCTTCTTCTGCACTAATCCTGCATCCTGGATTAACGGCCAAACATCTGTCCACTAGATCCAACAGTGATCCTGGAATCGCGTCCAGGAAATCTGGCTTCTTGGTGTTTGCCCTGCACCACTCCCTCAGATCCATAGGCTGATGACCATCACTAAGCTCCTAATTAAACACAGTATACACACACACAGACACATACAATTCAATTCATATATGCCAACCAAAAACCAAAACCAAGACCAAGACCAGACTACTTATCAATCTTTCTAGCTTCGTTTGATTAAGAACCAGGACTCAGAGCGCCTTTCTATATATATTTACCGTTAACGCTGATGACTCGCAATCATGTAGCTTGGCTAATTCCAATACTTGTTTACTGCCTCTAAGTTTTACTATGTCCTTGATATTTCTGCAACCACATGCAAGAGAAGCCATTTCATTTCATTTCATCTGTGACAAATAATGAAATGAAGCTGCTGTTACTTACTGATGAGGTTTGCCAGTGAAGGGTACTTTTCCAATGAATAGGGAGAGAACGGTAACACCAGCTGACCAGATATCAAGCTTCGTACCTTGGCGGGTCGATCGAAGCAAAACCTGCATATTCAACAGCCCTCAGCTAGTTTTTCACTTGAGCATTACAATACAATCTGCAAGTAAAGCCATAAATTTATACTAAGACTTTTACTTTGCTGCACAAAAATGCTACCATCTGTCTACCTCAGGAGCACGGAACCCCCTTGTTCCGGGACAGGGGCCTTCCTTTTGCTGTTTTAGTGAAGCAGCTCGATCTCTACCGCCTGTACCAGCTACTTGATGTCTCATTGCTTGTCGTGCTAGGGTTAGGAGCTCTTTACGACCCTGACAAGGAACTGGTTCTCTGCTACTCCTTACAATACTATCCTTGGCATTCAAACTCTCTTTTCCTAACATCTTGTAATTTCCTAATCCTCCACGTCCACGAGCTTTCATGTCTACACTCTTTTTCTGCTTCGCCGACATACCTGCCCAATTTTAAACCTCTCATGCTTATTTTGGATATATATATATATATACATATACTATAATTCCCTTTGAGAATAAACAAATTAAATGAACTTCACCTGTATTTGGTTGCTTTGAACGCAGGACCTGATAAAGCAACAAATCAATCTAATAAAGTCAATCACATCATTAACCATACATACAGTATATGAAAAAGAGCTACTCAAGTACTCGCTCACCTTTGCAAGATTGAAGTCAGTTAAATAGCCGATGCAAGTTTTTCGTGAAAAGAGGATGTTTCCCGGTTTGACATCCCTGTGAACTACTCCCTACATACAGGAACAATTGCCCGGATTTTAAGCTATCTATTGCATCAATTAGGGTTAAACTACAAAAGACTGGCTGGAACTTATGTTTACCAGCTTGTGAAGACGTGCTAATGCAGTGAACATGCAATAAGCATACCACTGAATCTCAAATACGTCTATATTCTTCATGAACACCTACACAAATTCGATCAACAATGACGCAAATTCAACAAGAGTAAATATATATGTTATATAAGGATAAAGCAGGAATGGTTAACTAATAAGTGCCAACACTTACAGACGGCCTGTCATGCTCAACATGCTTCAGAACAATACAATCTGTATTTTCACTCCTGCATGAGCCTTGGTATTTTATAACAAAGCCTTTTCCCCTGAAGGATGTTGATTATTTATAACTTATGATCTTACATCAATATCTCATCACCAACAAAGAAAATCAGAAATATGTTACTTACCCAAATCTTTCAAGCATTTTACGCTCGTTATCAACGCGGTACTTATTAGCATTGGGGTGAGGATCTGCAAAAATCAATCAAGAGGTAGTAACCACAAGGATTAGAATCTTTCACCATTGATTCCTCCAAAGTCCAAACAATTCCATGTAAAAACTAGAATGAATCAGGCCCAAAAACATGCTTCCACTTACACTTTATTGCAAACTTTTGGCCATCACTTTTTCTTCGTGCTCGGTAAACTGTGCCATAACCACCTGCCCATTTTGTTTGACGAATAAGAATCTAATGCTTCTCATTCAAATACAAAGAGGCCCAAAGGCTTGCAGTACCTGAGCCTTCTATTTCCTCTATGGTATACAGTTCAAATGTTGGCAGTGGCTTTGAGTCCAACGGTTCCTGCACGAATTTCTTTTTTGTTTGCCAAATTAGCCTTTGAAACGAAGCATCAAAAGAATAAAATGGGTTGACTATGGGTTTAGTACTCAAATACCTTCAATTGATTTTCTTGAATTCCACCAATTGCAGCTTCATAAGCATCTTCTCCCTCTGCAAATTATTCAAATGCATAATCCAATCAACCAAAGTTCTATCCGTCAAATTTTTTATTTTTCAGAACTACTTACCTCCTCCTAAAGGCTTTTTGTCCACCACTTTTCCCAACCTCTTCTTCTTCCCCATAGCAAGTTTTTTAGGGTTTTAATGCGAAGGTCTCCAAAACAGAACAGTGGAAAATACTGTCGGAGTTCGATTCGATCAGGAGAGAGTTCCGAAGAAGGGCAAAAATACTGAGCTAGGGACGAGGGTAGACTGGGTAGTAGGAGCCGAAAGGACGTGTCTTACATGTTCAGACGCTACAAATTTACCGCCATTCGCATTTGTGCTAAGCAACTGGTTCACTCGTCATAAAAATTACGGAAAACCGCACCTTAATTACGTGCCTTACAGAAAACAACCCACTAAATGATCTCTGTCAACAAAACACCACTTGCAATTATAGTAGGGGTGTCCAAAACACCACTTGCAATTATAGATATTCATTGTGTATTACATTGGTATTCATTTGGCAGCATGCGATAATAAAAATAAAATAATTATGTCGATATTATATAACTACTTATTATAATCATATTCATCGTAACTAGACTTGTCAATCGGTTAATCATAACCGATTCAAAACAGAACAGTGGAAAATATTGTCGGAGTTCGATTCGATCAGGAGAGAGTTCCGAAGAAGGGCAAAAATATTGAGGTAGGGACGAGGGTAGACTGGGTAGTAGGAGCCGAAAGGACGTGTCTTACATGTTCTAGACGCTACAAATTTACCGTCATTCGCATTGGCTACGCCTTTTTGCACACTAAATTTGAGCTTATTGCACCACGGCATAATATAACGTAACGTTTTCACGCTATCTCATGCCGTAACATAAAAAATTATTAAAATAAGATATTCTAATCTCGTTTTAAATTTTTTGCGTAATGTGTAAATATGACGCGTCTACATAGCGTTATATTACGGCATAACAAAGCGTGAAATGCAAATTCTCTATAACAAAATAGATCAGATTGAAAATTGGCATTGGGCCGACCCATTAGATATCACGGCACCACATGCAGTGAGATCACTACACAGCGTGCAATGAAATCACTACACCACGTGCAGTGAGATTAAACACCAAAGAGTTTTATCGCGTTTGAAATTGGGCCGGCCCATCGGTATATTTTTCTATTTTATTAATTAATTTGATATTATTAATTGATTATTTTATGTTTTAGTGGTTAATATTTTCAATTGGAATTTTTTTTTATAATTTCTTAGATCTATTATATTCATTGATAATAATTATTTTATGTAATTGTTTGCAATTCGAAAACATTTATAGTTATGATCATAATAAATTTTATATACTCTACCTAAGAATGGACGATTCTCAATGAATATCATGTTTTTTATAAGAATGAATGATTCTAAATGAATATAACAATTTTTTCTAAGAACGACCGATTCTTAATGAATATATCGATTTCATATAAGAATGAACGATTCTAAAGAAATAAATTGATTTCTTATAAGAATGAACGATTTCTAAAAAAATATAACGATTTCTTATAAGAATGAATGATTCTAAAGGATTATATTGATTTTCTTATAAGAATGAACGATTCTAATGGAATATATAGTTTTCTTATAAGAATGAATGATCCTAAAGGAATATAACGATTTCTTATAATAATGAACGATCTAAAGGAATAAAACGATTTCTTATAAGAACGAACGATTTCTAAAGGAATATAACGATTTCTTATAAGAATGAACGATTATTAAGAAATATATCGATTTTTTATATGAATGGACGATTCTAAAGGAATATAGCGATTTCTTATAATATTGAACGATTCTAAAGGAATAAAACGATTTCTTATAAGAATGTACGATTTCTAAAGGGATATAACGATTTCTTATAAGAATGAGCGATTCTTAAGGAAATATCGATTTCTTATATGAATGAACGATTCTAAAGGAGTATAACGATTTCTTATAAGAATGAACGATTCTAAAGGAATATAACGATTTCATATAAGAATGAACGATTCTAAATGAATATAACGATTTCTTATAAGAATGAACGATTATAAATGAATATAGCGTTTTCTTATAAGAATGAACGAATCTAAATCAATATAATGATTTCTTATAAGAATGACCGATTCTAAAGGAATAAAATGATTCCATATAAGAATGAATAATTCTAAAGGAATAAAACGATTTCTTTTAAGAATGAACGATTCTGAATGAATATAAATATTTCTTATAAGAATGAACAATTTCTAAAGAAATATAACAATTTCTTATAAGAATGAACGATTCTAAAGGAATATAACGATTTCATATAAGAATGAACAATTATAAATGAATAAGGATTTCTTATAAGAATGAACGATTTTAAATGAATAAAAATTTCTAATAAGACAATGGAGAGAAAAAAGGAAGTACAAGGACTTTTATAGTTGATTTTTTATGAACCTCTAAAACCTCACGACTATCTATAATACTATAAGACTAAATCTCAATGACATTTAATGTCCCACATTTTATACATAATATATGATTTGTATACAAGATCATAAGCAACTTTAATTAAGCATTGGATGTCAGATAAAAAAAATAATTGAATTTATTGTAAACATTCTTTCAATTGACCTTTGATATCCTATGAGACTAAGCATCCAATGAGCATAAAAAGGTAGCATAAAGAATAAATTGTAGCATCTAATGAGCATAATAAGAATTTATTGGGAATATTCTTACAATTGACCTTTAAACTTCTATGATATTAACCATCCATTCAATTTTATCACTTTTTTTTGGTCAAAAATTTTATCACTATATATACTCGATCTCACCCTAATCTTCTCTCTTGCCTCCTCACCCCGATACACTTCTACCCTCTCCCTCACCACTATTTAGACTCTCCCAACATCAAAGAAAAATAGACTACCATAAAATAAAGGTACAATTATAATTTACTATTTTCTAATTTAGTACTATTAACTATAAATATATTGAATAATTATATTACTTTTATGTGCTTATATTAATAAATGTATTTTTTTCTCAATTTACCTCCAAGATGCAAGAGAGAGGTGATTGATATAAAAAAGTGACAAAAGGTAATAGTATTATTATTATTTTGGTAATTATTATTGATATTTGCTAAAAAAATTACTTCTTAATTAATATGATTTCTATAATTTAATTTTAACCATACATTTACATATTATAAAAGTATAAATTTGTCACAATTATTAATCATGTAATCATATGATTATATATCCCGTATCAATAAGACATTTTGATAAACAATACCATGTATCAAAAATTCATATATTAAACTTTTATATTCATAGAATAGGAATATATCTATAAATTATTCAAAGTAAATTTGTATTGTAATATGTATTCTGTATATCATCGTTCCATTCATACGATAAATTATTAAAAAAAAAGAATTATTAGAGGGCGTATATATTTTAATTACTATAAATGGGTTATAAGACAATGAGAATATGTTCATGATTTCATGAGAAAGAAGGATTGAAGGATCATCAAACTAAAGTATTAAGGTAAAACATTATTACTTTTTATTTAAATTATGAAAGTTGTTATATTTTCGATAAGATTATTATATTTTTTATATATTGTTTATCTAATCAAAGGTGAAATTAAATTGATATTTTTAGGATGATGGAGAAGACAAATATCTAGAAGAAAGAGGTAACATCTAAAATATGAATATTTTGTGTTAAAATGCTATTATAATTGGATTGCACGTAAGAATACATTGTTTTGATAGATATATAATAACTAAAGATTTTGTAATTTTTGAAGACACAATACGCTAATTTGTTAATATGCCATTTTACATTAAATTGCAAAAACATATGAATGATATTAATTGTGGAAGACAAAGAGATTGTGATATATATTATCTCAATTGAATACCATATTGAATGTATTTTATTAATTTAGATTTGAATTTAAATAGCAAAAATATAATAATTTTAGTAAGTGTGGAATACAAAGATATTGTAGTGTAGTATCCTAATTAAATACCATATTGAATAGATTTTATTTAATTGAATTTGACTTTGAATTGCAAAAGGTAGGAATGATATTAAGTGCGTAAGACAAAACACTATGATGCAATAAGAGTTTATAGGAAAATAATAAAAAAATAATATAATCAAGTATGACATTAACTGTGGAAGACTAAAAACTAAGAGTCTACGGGTAAAAAAAATCATGGGAAATAATTAAAAAATACAATTATGTATAATTTAGCTATGCAAGAGTAAAAGTTTATAGAAAACTCAAACATTCAATTGCAGTCCATAAATTCAAACATCAAATATGAGTGATATTAGTGTGAAATACGTACAAAGAGAATTTAGTGTAGTATCCCAATTAAATACCATATTAAATAGATTTTATTTAATTGAGTTTGACTTTGAATTGCAAAAATATAGGATGATATTAAGTGTAAAAAACAAAAAGTTGTGATATAATAAGATAATATTGAAGCCATAATAATATGAAACATGTGTTATGAATTCTAATTACGTAAAATATTTAACAATATACAACTTAAAATTAGTGTTAAAACTTAGATTCTCAAACAATAAGTAATTGACCATTATAAAAATAACATATTCTAAATGTTAAAAGTCAATCAACATAATAGAGATAAAAAAGGAGAAATATAGAGACTTTAATGGTTGATTTTTTTCCAAAACTTATAAAACCTTAGATAATATTTAAAAATTAAAAGGATAAAAATTTGCTCTATTTAAACAAAATAAAGCCGTGCGTAGGACGAGCATCACCCCTAGTCTAATATATATGTATATGTGTGTAATGAGGGTTCTTAAATATCATTAATTGCAATTATGTGTGATATGAAAAGTCTTAAACGGTTGGTGGCTATTGAAGAGGTACATAAGTTACAAACTCCAACTTTATCATTTTAGTAAATATTTGAACATTTATATTTTAATGAGGCGTAATTATATGCTCGACCAATAATGGCAAATAAAGAGGTACACAATTTACCTTTTCATGCTCATTTAATGTATTATCTTATCCTATTAGATAATAAAGATTAATTCAAAGATTTTTTTTAATTCTCCTTTTCTTCTTAATTGGTGGAATACAGAGGGTCTTAGGGTAGAGGAAATACAAAGATTTTTTTACCTTTTAAATTCTCCTTTTCTCCTTTTCTAATAAGAATGGACAATTTTTAAAGGAATATAACGATTTCTTATAATAAGAATGAACGATTCTAAGGATTAAAACGATTTCATATAAGAATGAATGATTCTAAAGGAATAAAATGATTTTTTATAAGAATGAACGATTCTAAAATATAACGATTTCTTACAAGAATGAACGATGCGAAAGGAATATATTGATTTCTTATAAGAATGAACGATTCTAAAGGAATATAATGATTTCATATAAGAATGAAGGATTCTAAACTATTGATTTCTAATAAGAATGAACGATTATAAAGGAATATAACCATTTCATATAAGAATGAATTATTTTTAAGGAATATAACGATTTCTCATAAGAATGAACGATTTTTAAAAGAATACAACGATTTGTTATAAAAATGAACAATTCTAAAGGAATATAACAATTTTTCATAAGAATGAACGATTCTAAAGGAATATATTGATTTCTTATAATAATGAACGATTTTAAAGGAATATAACGATTTCTTATAAGAATGAACGATTCTAGAGGAATATGTTGTTTTCATATAAGAATGAACGATTTTTAAACGAATATAACGATTTATTATAAGAATGAACATTTCTTATGAAATATAACAATTTCATACAATAATGAACAATTCTAAATGAATATAACGATTTCATATATGAATGAACGATTCTAAATAAATATAATTTTTCCTTATAAGAATGAACGATTCTGTAACACCCCCTTTACTTACCTTGGAAGTATTACCGCCAGTAACCCCGATTAGGACTAAACCAGAGTTACTCAAGGCTTTAACCTGACAGAACTTACTAGAACAAGGTAAATGAAACCATTTAAAACCTAACAAAATTAAGTAAAATTTCACAGCGGAAAAAAGAATAAAAGGTCTTATACAAGCCTTAAATTAAAAAAGAATTAGTAAATAAATAGTACAACCTTCTATTTAAACAAAGTCTTTATCAAGTCTTCCTTAAGTTCTTAAATTCTTTCCCACTTCGCTTTGCAGAAGCCTAACCAAGAACTTCACTTAAGTATAGCCATTGGAAACCTTTCTTCAACTTCTGAAGCTTCAAACCTCTGGATCTACCTCTTGAATCAATTTCCAAGCAGAGCCTGATGTGTCGTATACCAACGGTGGACACCAGCCAACCATATAAAAGAAAAGAAGATGGACGGGTTAGTCTAATGAAAGACTAAGCAAGTGGAGAAACTAACTTGGTTCTTATGATTGTAACTAAACATATTGGCATCAAAATCCGAATAGACTCAGATTATGATCCAACAGTTAGTAGTATTATAGAGAATAAGAAGGAGACTTGCATAAATAAGAGAGAGAACACCACAACTTGTGGTTTCTTTGAGAAGCATAAACAATTGTTGGGAACTCATATTAATCACATAACATCTTGAAAAGTCTCCATCGACTAATCAGATTGACTTAATCAAAGTTTGATTAAGAATCATTCATAACCGGGAGTAAGAATGGTTATCGAATAGACTAACCATTCGAGTATATTAATGTGCCTAACACACTTATCTTATATTACTTTCAAAACTTTTCACAAACAAGTTGACATCTTTTAATCGGCTCGAACTACTACCGATGGAACACAATACTATCGAGGTCAGAGGGCCTGTTTCATCCTTGAACAACGAATAGCACAGGTCCCAATGATGGAGAGATTAGAGGGCCTGTTTTATCCATAATCCTCTACCAACACATATTAATAAATGCACTTAGCTAGAGTGCATAGTCGCCCCTCAAGCGTAGAGCGGACCTTAGTGTTAGGGGATCAATATTGATGCTACCTAACATGAGTTTTAAAGAGATGCTTCCGAGACTAAGCTCACATCCCTGGACTAGATTAATCTATCAATGTCTCAGCATGAGACAACTAAACAAACAAGGTCACACACACAACAGACCTAAATCCAGTTCTAGCGCGAAACTGAATGAATAACAATATGGTCATTATTTCTAACAAAACAACAACCTATCATATTTTATTAATCATACAAGTTGTTCCCAACGCAAATATTAAATGGGATTCAATTCCTCATTTAATAACAATAACGCAAGAGAGAATCGTCCACTTGCCTTAGAAGGTCTGCTCAACGTCCTTAGCAATTCAACAATAACCTTTATCACCCTTCTGTCAAATATAACAAAAGATTTCTCAACAACGAGCTCAAGGATACACTTCTTAGTTGTATTCTCAACTCCTACAACTTCCTAATCGATAAACGATTTGATTTCCGAATATCGATTCATAAATAATCCTTAGTTATCGTACTTTAAGGAGCCATCTTGGCGAAATTATAACTAATTATCCGCTTCACTTTTGAAACAATTTTCTAAATTAAAATTGTTCATTAGTAACGGTTCTTAAAGGTGACCAAATCTCGGATCAAACGGATTAACAACGAATCCTGAGTAATTATCCGAAGTCCTTTACCTGTCAATCGATATCAAAACTTGTATTCGCTATAACTGAAGATCCGGACGTCCGTTTCACGAGCGGTTTGAACCTGTGAGACCGTATCAATGTCAAGATTATAAAAATCATAAATTTAATTAGCAAAGCGGAACCGAAAGGTCCTTATGGTGGCTCCGCAACCAACCCGCTAATTAATTTCGATCGTATATACCTTCACTTGAGCCCATGGCTCGTTCGGTTCGTTAGTGGCTCGATCCCCGATCCCAAGGGTGGCTGAGTATTGCCCGGCGGTGTCTCTCGTGGTGGGTGGTGGTCGGAGCAGCTGGTGAACGTCGGCGACGTCGCAGCGAGGCAAAGAAGATGACCGACGGTGTGAATTCTTTCTCCCGATTACATCGCTCTTCCTGATTTCTCTCATTGGTTCTGGTTTACAGTGGCTAAAGGAATATCCTTAAAAAACCATAGTTATTACAGCTTCTAAAGGAATACAACAATTTCATATAAGAATGAATTATTCTTAAGGAATATAACGATTTCTCTAGACATGTACAAGTCCGGGCCAATCCGCCCGGACTTGAAATTAGCTCGAAAGGCCCGGCCCGACCCGGCCCGTATATATTATATTTATTAATATATTATATCATTAATTTACATATAATTTATATTTAATAATAATAATAATATCATTTATAATTTATAATAATATTAATATATATAATTTATATTGTAGGCCGGGCTAGCCCGTGGACGGCCCGGCCCGTGTTTGTGGGCGGGGTATGGACAAAAAATAGGCCCGAATTACAGGGCCGGGCCAAGCTCGGCCCATTGATATGGACAAAATTTTTTTTGGCCCGGCCCGAACCCGCCCATGTACAGGTCTAGATTTCTCATAAGAATGAACGATTTTTAAAGGAATACAATGATTTGTTATAAAAATTAACAATTCTAAAGCAATATAACAATTTCTTATAAGAATGAACGATTCTAAAGGAATATATTGATTTCTTATAAGAATGAATGCTTTTTAAAGGAATATAACGCTTTCTTATTTATAAGAATGAACGATTCTAATATATTGTTTCCATATAAGAATGAACGATTTTTAAATGAATATACGATTTATTATAAGAATGAACATTTATTATGGAATATAACGATTTCATACAAGAATGAACGATTCTAAATGAATATAACGATTTCATATATGAATGAACGATTCTAAATAAATATAATTTTTCCTTATAAGAATGAACGATTTTATAGGAATACAACAATTTATTATAAGAATGAACGATTTTAAAGGAACAAAATAATTTCTTATAAAAATGGACGATTGTAAACGAATATAACGTTTTCTTATAACAATGAATGATTTTAAATGAATATGACGATTTCTTATAAAAATGAACAATTCTAACAGATTTGGGCTGACCATATTAGGCCCAACCCAGTCCAAATCTCACGCAACCTGGTGCCGTGATCTCATGCAACCTGGTGCCGTGAGATTTGGATTGGGCTGAGCCCAATCTGGCCAGCCCAAATCTGGCCCAGGTGTGTATAACAGTCCACACATTGTGTCGTGGTGCAATAAGCTCAAAAATGGTGTGCAAAAATCCCGAGCGTTCGCATTTGTGCTAAGCAACTGGTTCACTCGTCATAAGAATTACGAAAAACCGCACCATAATTACGTCATTTACATTCACTACCTTCAAATTTTCAATTTACAGAAAACTACACACTAAATGATCTCTGTCAACAAAACACCACTTGCCATTTATAGTAGGGGTGTTCAAACCCGGTTAACCGAACTTCGGTTAACCATGATTTCGGTCAGTTAAAACCATGAACCGTAATTGAAACGTGAATCCCGGATAACCGTAATATAGTAAACCTATTTTTCGATTCAGTTTTCTCGGTTAATCAATAACCCTTTATGTAATTTTATCTTAAATAATTAAAACTAAAATAATAAAATTTGAATAAAAAAGTGATCAAGCAAGACTTTTATTTTAAATATGTACTTATACCATATTGTTTTGATTGTTGTAAATAAATATTGATAGTATATACTATAGCGTGAGAAATCAAACATTGTGTGTATTATTTTTAATCCCGTCAAATTTTATAAGTGAGTTTTATATCAATAAGAAGTGGAAAAATAGTGTATAAACTAGTTGTATCCGTCGTGCTATGTACGACTACAACTCAACAATATTTAGATATACTATAAATATGATATTAATAAAGTAAATATACAAAATAAATAAAAATCCAAAAATAAAGTAAATTCTTAAAAACAAATTAATCAAATTCAATTCTTTAAAAATCTTTTCAAGAAAAAGTTAAAAAGACAATTAATAAGAAAAAATATAAAATATAAGAAAATGGAATTTTTTTAAAGATAAAAAATCTTCTATATTTACATAAACAATCTAAAAGAAAAATTAAAGAAAAGATAATATAATTTTTTTATAAAAAATCAATTTAAGCAAGTAATTATATATATATATAATTTTTACTTTGTTATCAAAATTTGATTTAATATAAATATTTTTTTATAAATAGATAAAAATATAAATATAGAATAATTTTTGTTATTTTTAACTAAAATTCAAATTAATTTCTTTTCCACATATATAAATAGAAAGGAATTTAATTGGTAAAAAATAATATAAATAATTTCATAAACATAAGATGGGGCCATAATTAATGTGGTGGACAGAAAAGTTACAACTTTAACATATAGTTATAGATGGATATAACTATTTTTATTTCAAAGATATATATGTAATCATGTGTACATATTTTTTCTTATCTTTTTTAAATTTATCTATTACAAATATAATAAATATAATGTCCTTCTTTAATCTATATTGGTCAAATCTACTAATATTATTTTATCTTTATGTTTATTTATGGATAAATTTTTACGAATATTATTTTATCTTTATGTTTACTTAGAGATAACTTTTTTTCATAATTAACTATTTAATATTATTATTTTAATAAAGGGGTGATGTGTTGCAACGTCGTGGCAGAAATTGTTTTGACTTTAGTTATTAGTAATAAATTGTTAAAATTGGAAAAGGAAAGACTCAAAAGGGGTCGACCTATTGCCCGCATCGCTATTCTTATAGTGCTTTACTAACTCCGATCTCAAACTCTTCTGAGCTCTTATTTTGTGGAGATTTGTACTTTTTATAGCTTTTCCTGCTTGCTTTGACTTTCTTAGCCGTTCACGGTTGCCATTTTCTAACGATCTCTCGGTTTACCAAGTCTGTTTGGTATCCGAATTCTTACCTTATCGCAAAATAAATAATATATAATCATATATTTCTCATTTTTATTTTTGTGATCTATACTTGGATGATCATATTTACCGTATTATCCAATGATATTCATGTAACTAGGTGGTCGTATTCACTATATTAACTAGTGATAGTAATGGAAAATGGGTGGTCATATTCACTACATTAACTAGTGATATTTAGATAGCTAGACAATATTCACTGTATTAGTTGGTGATATTTTTATCATTAAATAGTGATATTTATGTAGCTTTTCGATTCAAGTTATGCATGTATTATATTGTAAATTGATATTCACAATTTTATATAGCAATATTCATTGAAATTGATAAGGTTGTCTAAATTATAATGAGATTATTTAATTAATAATGATCATATTCACTATAATGAATATAGATATTTGTAACACCCCATCTTCCGACGAGGCGCTACTAGGGAATAGACCTTACAAGGTACTATTAATTAGGTTGACAACTACACTGTAGGACCTTACAACGCGGGCACGACGAGAAAAACATAATAAAACATCCAACCTTTATTTAATAAAACTTAGAAAATGTAATCATGCATGAATCCCCGAAAATCATAAATATTCAAATACGTCACAACGCCTACTGAAACTGAACTATCCGAACAAAAAGATAATAAACGAAACATAATACTAACTTCGTCTAACAAATATTAAAATCAACATCCTGACTATTATAAATAACCTATTATACAACCAATCCCACTATGACACGCGCTCTTTACCGCTCCGACCCGCCATCTAGCCTCGGTTCCTGCACGGCTCCCTGGTTCCTACCTGGAACTGAAAAATATTCCCCGAAGGGTCAGCGTCTAATCTACCAAGCTAGAGAGAATACGGAAATTGCAGAACGCTTTAAAAATCATTTCTAAAGTCAGCATACAAATCCACAATCGCAATCATAACTCTAAAGGCCAATACCTAAATTAGTCTTATAATCAGTCACACAGAACCACATATGCATTCACAATCACAATCTCATAACACAACAATTCCTCCTTTTCCACAATCCGACTACCAAGGCGCTCATCACCGCGCCGAGTGCAGAGGCAGGCCCTCCCACTCCACTTCACCATCTCCCTTCTAACCCCGGGCTAAGCCTCCACTGGAGCACTCGCCAAAAACACACAGATAATACTTTTCATTTTGAAGGGGAACGGTTTCCCTGTCACACGGGTCAAAGTAGCCAACTCTTCCTCTACGCCAGCTACGATGGGCCGTGTCGGAAACGGTACCAACACAGAGAAAACGTTTCGAAAATATCCTTCCGATAAAATACGTTCAAAACCACTTTACGCACACATCAATTCAAGAAGTTCAAACAATTTAAAAGGTATTCGGGACTAGTTCCCAAAACCCGCCCTACAATAACGGTACGCAATCTAACAAGGTAGAGAAGAACCGAGCAAGCCGAAAAACGACTTACCTCGAACGAAGGATCCTTTGAAAAAGACGGAATTAAGAGCGTAGACAAAAGCGATTTCCTATAAGAAATATTATCGTGACCGGAAAGAATTAGGTTCAACCCAAACTTGCTGTTAACAATATATAAAGCGAACAACCCTTAATTTTCAAACCCCACTTAAAGCATGGTCCAACCATAGTTTCTTAAGCTCTCTAATAAACCCAACTCCACTAATTAACTATATTAACAAGTAGAAACAAACACTAATATATACTGGATATATATATATATACTAATCTACATCATGAACTAGCTCACTCCCATAATGATTGATCAGACCACTCCACCTAAAAAGAAAAACCATACTGATACTTTACTTGAAAAACTAATAACAATAATACATACTAAAAGAAGTTCCTCCTCCTGCAGTCAAAACAGCGATCGCCTCACGTGATCAGTTCAACTACCATTTTTAATAAAAAAACACACACTTTATGCTAATTGAAATAATCGAACTTCACGAACCCAGCCCTTAACGATCGTCGTCTTCATCAATGGCCACAACTTCACGACCGGCTAGTGCGCCCGACACCCGACAAACCCGATGCTTCCCTTACGAGCGCTTCTCTCATCCCGACCCGACGGACACGAAGAAGAAAGAAGACAAGCAGCCTTCACCCAACACAGAAATCAAGAAGAGAGGCAAGAATGACTCACCGGCAATCGAAGCGTCCGTGCGCGACCGTCTTGGTTTGCAGAGGAAACGCTCACCACGAACTCGCCGGAGAAGGAAGCGAAAGAAAACGGAGTTGAAGGCAGAAGGAGAGCATGAGTTTTTTTCATGAAGATCGAGACGGCTTTGATCGAGGGCTCGATTTATAAACAAGAGCGATTAAAGATATAGTTATTGCTTAAGATAAAATTTTCGGTTAAGATATGATCCACGAGCTTAACCAAGTAAAAAGTGATTAAAAAGGTGATAAATTTAGCCCTAAGCGGATGGGATTAGTTGAGGGTAGGATTATGCTTTTGGATAGAAATACTTGTGTACATAAATATATAGATATATATAATTTGGATAAGATATTATTAAGGTGAAGATAAAAATTTTGGTTAATGTTTACGGTAACTTAATTTAAGAAAGAATTTGTGATTCGATTCCATTGAAAGATTAGGATTAATCTCACAATATATATATATATTTATATATGTGACCAAATCCGGATTAGTATATCGGATCATTAAGACCTATATTTTCCTAAAACGAGGTTGCATGTGGTTCAAAAACTCGATTTTTTTGTAACTTAAAGAACTCGTTTTTCCGACCCACGAGACCTACACGACTACGGATATTACATACTACCCCCCTTAAGAAAGTTTCGTCCCGAAACTTTTACACGAAAGAAAAGATATCCGAGGTTTTCACAAACCTCTCCCCCTTAGAGAGGTTCGTCCTCGAACCGGAATTGATTGTTAACGGTAATCATAATCAACACTAGCCATCAAAATTACGCAACACGTCAAACAAATATTTGAACAGTCAAACAGGCAAGTTAAACGAACACCAATCACGAAACAAATATCGAATATGAAAGCAACACACTAATGACTAACCTTCCCCTCAAACGCCTCTACTAAACCCGAGTAGATTTCTGGGTAACTTTCACTCATCCTGGACTCCGTCTCCCAAGTGGCCTCTTCGACTCCCCGTCGAGACCACTGAATCAACACCAGCGAAATCTCCTTGTTCTGCAGCTTCTTCATTCGTCGATCTAAAATCTTCAGCGGTTGTTCCCGGAAAGTGTGATCTGGTTCTACCACCAAATCCTCATAATTCAGTCTGTGACTAGGATCCGGGACATACTGTCTCAACTGTGCCACATGGAATACAGGGTGCACTCCTTCCAAGGCAGGCGGCAATGCTAGCCTGTAAGCCACCTCGCCTACTCTCTCTAGAATCTCGAACGGACCGATGTATCGGGGACTCGGCTTTCCTTTCACCCCGAATCTCCTTACCCCGCGGGTAGGCGATACTCTCAACCAAACATGGGCTCCGACCTCAAACTCCAACGGTCTACGCCTCTTGTCTGCATAGGACTTCTGGCGACTCTGAGCAGCTAACATTCTCTCTCTGATTAAGGCCACTTTCCCGATCGTCTCCTCAATCATCTGTGGCCTCTCTCCTACTCCATCCGAGGGATCATCCCAACACAGCGGCGTCCTACACTTCCAACCATATAAGGCCTCATAAGGAGCCATCTGAATCGACGAATGCCAACTGTTATTATAGGCAAACTCTACCAAAGTCAAGTGATCCGACCACTGACCTCCCCAGTCTAATACGCAGGACCTCAGCATGTCCTCTAGTGTCTGAATCGTCCTCTCTGTCTGACCGTCCGACTGCGGATGATAAGCAGTCGTAAAATGTAATCTCGTCCCTAATGCCTCATGCACCTGCTGCCAATATCTGGAAGTAAAACGCCCATCTCGGTCCGACACAATCGTCTTAGGCACTCCGTGCAGCCTAACTATCTGATTAATAAATACCTCCACTAACTTGCTCACTTGCCACGTCTCTCGGATAGGTAAAAAGCGAGCAGTCTTCGTCAGTCTATCCACCACTACCCAAATAGCATCATGGCCTCTGCTGAGTCTCAAACCGGTGACAAAATCCATGGAGATGTCCTCCCACTTCCATTCTGGAATAGGAAGTGATTGAAGCATTCCTCCGGGTCTCTGGTGCTCGATCTTCACCTGCTGGCAGACCTGACATTTAGCGACGAATCTCGCTACATCCGGCTTCATGCCATCCCACCAATAAAACTGTCGCAAATCCTTGTACATCTTACTCGTCCCGGGGTGGATTGAGTAAGGTATAGCATGAGCCTCTTGCAAAATCTTCTGCCTCAAATCTGCATCTCGAGGCACACAAATCCGACCACGTAAACACAAAATACCATCTGCTCTCTCCGAAAAGTCGGGTGCCTCTCCACGGCTCAATCTCTGCCTCAAATCCTGAATCATCGGGCAATCTTCATGCTTCTGCCTTATTTCCTCAAATAAAGACGGCCGACATTCTAGGGTTTTCAGACTGCCCTGGTAACGCTGAATCTGTACTTCAATTCCGTACCTCATCAGCTCTCTCTGCAACTCTGGCTGAGCCGTCAGATGAGACAGCATACTCTCCTGAGGCGTCTTTCTGCTAAGGGCATCAACGACCACATTCCCTTTCCCTGGATGGTAAAGGATCTCAAGGTCGTAATCTTTCAGTAACTCAAGCCATCTCCTCTGTCGCATATTCAACTCCCTCTGAGTGAAGATATACTTGAGGCTCTTATGATCTGTCATCACTTTGCAGGTACTCCCATACAAGTAATGACGCCAAATCTTCAGAGCGTTTACTACAGCTGCCAACTCCAAATCATGAGTAGGATAATTCTATTTATCAACCTAATTCTTACTATTCTACGTGAGGTCCTTCGGCTGATGGGGCGGAGTCGCGACCTGTCACCTACCCCCCTATATGCAACATGCCTACCCAAATTAAAACATTTTGAAAACACCGGCCGGTTTTGGTTTTAAGTTGGACCTCGGGTACTCTTTGTTGGTCAGTTCCATGTGCCCTGTTGTCAACCTCGCTCTGATACCAATTTGTAACACCCCATCTTCCGACGAGGCGCTACTAGGGAATAGACCTTACAAGGTACTATTAATTAGGTTGACAACTACACTGTAGGACCTTACAACGCGGGCACGACGAGAAAAACATAATAAAACATCCAACCTTTATTTAATAAAACTTAGAAAATGTAATCATGCATGAATCCCCGAAAATCATAAATATTCAAATACGTCACAACGCCTACTGAAACTGAACTATCCGAACAAAAAGATAATAAACGAAACATAATACTAACTTCGTCTAACAAATATTAAAATCAACATCCTGACTATTATAAATAACCTATTATACAACCAATCCCACTATGACACGCGCTCTTTACCGCTCCGACCCGCCATCTAGCCTCGGTTCCTGCACGGCTCCCTGGTTCCTACCTGGAACTGAAAAATATTCCCCGAAGGGTCAGCGTCTAATCTACCAAGCTAGAGAGAATACGGAAATTGCAGAACGCTTTAAAAATCATTTCTAAAGTCAGCATACAAATCCACAATCGCAATCATAACTCTAAAGGCCAATACCTAAATTAGTCTTATAATCAGTCACACAGAACCACATATGCATTCACAATCACAATCTCATAACACAACAATTCCTCCTTTTCCACAATCCGACTACCAAGGCGCTCATCACCGCGCCGAGTGCAGAGGCAGGCCCTCCCACTCCACTTCACCATCTCCCTTCTAACCCCGGGCTAAGCCTCCACTGGAGCACTCGCCAAAAACACACAGATAATACTTTTCGTTTTGAAGGGGAACGGTTTCCCTGTCACACGGGTCAAAGTAGCCAACTCTTCCTCTACGCCAGCTACGATGGGCCGTGTCGGAAACGGTACCAACACAGAGAAAACGTTTCGAAAATATCCTTCCGATAAAATACGTTCAAAACCACTTTACGCACACATCAATTCAAGAAGTTCAAACAATTTAAAAGGTATTCGGGACTAGTTCCCAAAACCCGCCCTACAATAACGGTACGCAATCTAACAAGGTAGAGAAGAACCGAGCAAGTCGAAAAACGACTTACCTCGAACGAAGGATCCTTTGAAAAAGACGGAATTAAGAGCGTAGACAAAAGCGATTTCCTATAAGAAATATTATCGTGACCGGAAAGAATTAGGTTCAACCCAAACTTGCTGTTAACAATATATAAAGCGAACAACCCTTAATTTTCAAACCCCACTTAAAGCATGGTCCAACCATAGTTTCTTAAGCTCTCTAATAAACCCAACTCCACTAATTAACTATATTAACAAGTAGAAACAAACACTAATATATACTGGATATATATATATACTAATCTACATCATGAACTAGCTCACTCCCATAATGATTGATCAGACCACTCCACCTAAAAAGAAAAACCATACTGATACTTTACTTGAAAAACTAATAACAATAATACATACTAAAAGAAGTTCCTCCTCCTGCAGTCAAAACAGCGATCGCCTCACGTGATCAGTTCAACTACCATTTTTAATAAAAAAACACACACTTTATGCTAATTGAAATAATCGAACTTCACGAACCCAGCCCTTAACGATCGTCGTCTTCATCAATGGCCACAACTTCACGACCGGCTAGTGCGCCCGACACCCGACAAACCCGATGCTTCCCTTACGAGCGCTTCTCTCATCCCGACCCGACGGACACGAAGAAGAAAGAAGACAAGCAGCCTTCACCCAACACAGAAATCAAGAAGAGAGGCAAGAATGACTCACCGGCAATCGAAGCGTCCGTGCGCGACCGTCTTGGTTTGCAGAGGAAACGCTCACCACGAACTCGCCGGAGAAGGAAGCGAAAGAAAACGGAGTTGAAGGCAGAAGGAGAGCATGAGTTTTTTTCATGAAGATCGAGACGGCTTTGATCGAGGGCTCGATTTATAAACAAGAGCGATTAAAGATATAGTTATTGCTTAAGATAAAATTTTCGGTTAAGATATGATCCACGAGCTTAACCAAGTAAAAAGTGATTAAAAAGGTGATAAATTTAGCCCTAAGCGGATGGGATTAGTTGAGGGTAGGATTATGCTTTTGGATAGAAATACTTGTGTACATAAATATATAGATATATATAATTTGGATAAGATATTATTAAGGTGAAGATAAAAATTTTGGTTAATGTTTACGGTAACTTAATTTAAGAAAGAATTTGTGATTCGATTCCATTGAAAGATTAGGATTAATCTCACAATATATATATATATTTATATATGTGACCAAATCCGGATTAGTATATCGGATCATTAAGACCTATATTTTCCTAAAACGAGGTTGCATGTGGTTCAAAAACTCGATTTTTTTGTAACTTAAAGAACTCGTTTTTCCGACCCACGAGACCTACACGACTACGGATATTACATACTACCCCCCTTAAGAAAGTTTCGTCCCGAAACTTTTACACGAAAGAAAAGATATCCGAGGTTTTCACAAACCTCTCCCCCTTAGAGAGGTTCGTCCTCGAACCGGAATTGATTGTTAACGGTAATCATAATCAACACTAGCCATCAAAATTACGCAACACGTCAAACAAATATTTGAACAGTCAAACAGGCAAGTTAAACGAACACCAATCACGAAACAAATATCGAATATGAAAGCAACACACTAATGACTAACCTTCCCCTCAAACGCCTCTACTAAACCCGGGTAGATTTCTGGGTAACTTTCACTCATCCTGGACTCCGTCTCCCAAGTGGCCTCTTCGACTCCCCGTCGAGACCACTGAATCAACACCAGCGAAATCTCCTTGTTCTGCAGCTTCTTCATTCGTCGATCTAAAATCTTCAGCGGTTGTTCCCGGAAAGTGTGATCTGGTTCTACCACCAAATCCTCATAATTCAGTCTGTGACTAGGATCCGGGACATACTGTCTCAACTGTGCCACATGGAATACAGGGTGCACTCCTTCCAAGGCAGGCGGCAATGCTAGCCTGTAAGCCACCTCGCCTACTCTCTCCAGAATCTCGAACGGACCGATGTATCGGGGACTCGGCTTTCCTTTCACCCCGAATCTCCTTACCCCGCGGGTAGGCGATACTCTCAACCAAACATGGGCTCCGACCTCAAACTCCAACGGTCTACGCCTCTTGTCTGCATAGGACTTCTGGCGACTCTGAGCAGCTAACATTCTCTCTCTGATTAAGGCCACTTTCCCGATCGTCTCCTCAATCATCTGTGGCCTCTCTCCTACTCCATCTGAGGGATCATCCCAACACAGCGGCGTCCTACACTTCCAACCATATAAGGCCTCATAAGGAGCCATCTGAATCGACGAATGCCAACTGTTATTATAGGCAAACTCTACCAAAGTCAAGTGATCCGACCACTGACCTCCCCAGTCTAATACGCAGGACCTCAGCATGTCCTCTAGTGTCTGAATCGTCCTCTCTGTCTGACCGTCCGACTGCGGATGATAAGCAGTCGTAAAATGTAATCTCGTCCCTAATGCCTCATGCACCTGCTGCCAATATCTGGAAGTAAAACGCCCATCTCGGTCCGACACAATCGTCTTAGGCACTCCGTTCAGCCTAACTATCTGATTAATAAATACCTCCACTAACTTGCTCACTTGCCACGTCTCTCGGATAGGTAAAAAGCGAGCAGTCTTCGTCAGTCTATCCACCACTACCCAAATAGCATCATGGCCTCTGCTGAGTCTCAAACCGGTGACAAAATCCATGGAGATGTCCTCCCACTTCCATTCTGGAATAGGAAGTGATTGAAGCATTCCTCCGGGTCTCTGGTGCTCGATCTTCACCTGCTGGCAGACCTGACATTTAGCGACGAATCTCGCTACATCCGGCTTCATGCCATCCCACCAATAAAACTGTCGCAAATCCTTGTACATCTTACTCGTCCCGGGGTGGATTGAGTAAGGTATAGCATGAGCCTCTTGCAAAATCTTCTGCCTCAAATCTGCATCTCGAGGCACACAAATCCGACCACGTAAACACAAAATACCATCTGCTCTCTCCGAAAAGTCGGGTGCCTCTCCACGGCTCAATCTTTGCCTCAAATCCTGAATCATCGGGCAATCTTCATGCTTCTGCCTTATTTCCTCAAATAAAGACGGCCGACATTCTAGGGTTTTCAGACTGCCCTGGTAACGCTGAATCTGTACTTCAATTCCGTATCTCATCAGCTCTCTCTGCAACTCTGGCTGAGCCGTCAGATGAGACAGCATACTCTCCTGAGGCGTCTTTCTGCTAAGGGCATCAACGACCACATTCCCTTTCCCTGGATGGTAAAGGATCTCAAGGTCGTAATCTTTCAGTAACTCAAGCCATCTCCTCTGTCGCATATTCAACTCCCTCTGAGTGAAGATATACTTGAGGCTCTTATGATCTGTCATCACTTTGCAGGTACTCCCATACAAGTAATGACGCCAAATCTTCAGAGCGTTTACTACAGCTGCCAACTCCAAATCATGAGTAGGATAATTCTATTTATCAACCTAATTCTTACTATTCTACGTGAGGTCCTTCGGCTGATGGGGCGGAGTCGCGACCTGTCACCTACCCCCCTATATGCAACATGCCTACCCAAATTAAAACATTTTGAAAACACCGGCCGGTTTTGGTTTTAAGTTGGACCTCGGGTACTCTTTGTTGGTCAGTTCCATGTGCCCTGTTGTCAACCTCGCTCTGATACCAATTTGTAACACCCCATCTTCCGACGAGGCGCTACTAGGGAATAGACCTTACAAGGTACTATTAATTAGGTTGACAACTACACTGTAGGACCTTACAACGCGGGCACGACGAGAAAAACATAATAAAACATCCAACCTTTATTTAATAAAACTTAGAAAATGTAATCATGCATGAATCCCCGAAAATCATAAATATTCAAATACGTCACAACGCCTACTGAAACTGAACTATCCGAACAAAAAGATAATAAACGAAACATAATACTAACTTCGTCTAACAAATATTAAAATCAACATCCTGACTATTATAAATAACCTATTATACAACCAATCCCACTATGACACGCGCTCTTTACCGCTCCGACCCGCCATCTAGCCTCGGTTCCTGCACGGCTCCCTGGTTCCTACCTGGAACTGAAAAATATTCCCCGAAGGGTCAGCGTCTAATCTACCAAGCTAGAGAGAATACGGAAATTGCAGAACGCTTTAAAAATCATTTCTAAAGTCAGCATACAAATCCACAATCGCAATCATAACTCTAAAGGCCAATACCTAAATTAGTCTTATAATCAGTCACACAGAACCACATATGCATTCACAATCACAATCTCATAACACAACAATTCCTCCTTTTCCACAATCCGACTACCAAGGCGCTCATCACCGCGCCGAGTGCAGAGGCAGGCCCTCCCACTCCACTTCACCATCTCCCTTCTAACCCCGGGCTAAGCCTCCACTGGAGCACTCGCCAAAAACACACAGATAATACTTTTCGTTTTGAAGGGGAACGGTTTCCCTGTCACACGGGTCAAAGTAGCCAACTCTTCCTCTACGCCAGCTACGATGGGCCGTGTCGGAAACGGTACCAACACAGAGAAAACGTTTCGAAAATATCCTTCCGATAAAATACGTTCAAAACCACTTTACGCACACATCAATTCAAGAAGTTCAAACAATTTAAAAGGTATTCGGGACTAGTTCCCAAAACCCGCCCTACAATAACGGTACGCAATCTAACAAGGTAGAGAAGAACCGAGCAAGTCGAAAAACGACTTACCTCGAACGAAGGATCCTTTGAAAAAGACGGAATTAAGAGCGTAGACAAAAGCGATTTCCTATAAGAAATATTATCGTGACCGGAAAGAATTAGGTTCAACCCAAACTTGCTGTTAACAATATATAAAGCGAACAACCCTTAATTTTCAAACCCCACTTAAAGCATGGTCCAACCATAGTTTCTTAAGCTCTCTAATAAACCCAACTCCACTAATTAACTATATTAACAAGTAGAAACAAACACTAATATATACTGGATATATATATATACTAATCTACATCATGAACTAGCTCACTCCCATAATGATTGATCAGACCACTCCACCTAAAAAGAAAAACCATACTGATACTTTACTTGAAAAACTAATAACAATAATACATACTAAAAGAAGTTCCTCCTCCTGCAGTCAAAACAGCGATCGCCTCACGTGATCAGTTCAACTACCATTTTTAATAAAAAAACACACACTTTATGCTAATTGAAATAATCGAACTTCACGAACCCAGCCCTTAACGATCGTCGTCTTCATCAATGGCCACAACTTCACGACCGGCTAGTGCGCCCGACACCCGACAAACCCGATGCTTCCCTTACGAGCGCTTCTCTCATCCCGACCCGACGGACACGAAGAAGAAAGAAGACAAGCAGCCTTCACCCAACACAGAAATCAAGAAGAGAGGCAAGAATGACTCACCGGCAATCGAAGCGTCCGTGCGCGACCGTCTTGGTTTGCAGAGGAAACGCTCACCACGAACTCGCCGGAGAAGGAAGCGAAAGAAAACGGAGTTGAAGGCAGAAGGAGAGCATGAGTTTTTTTCATGAAGATCGAGACGGCTTTGATCGAGGGCTCGATTTATAAACAAGAGCGATTAAAGATATAGTTATTGCTTAAGATAAAATTTTCGGTTAAGATATGATCCACGAGCTTAACCAAGTAAAAAGTGATTAAAAAGGTGATAAATTTAGCCCTAAGCGGATGGGATTAGTTGAGGGTAGGATTATGCTTTTGGATAGAAATACTTGTGTACATAAATATATAGATATATATAATTTGGATAAGATATTATTAAGGTGAAGATAAAAATTTTGGTTAATGTTTACGGTAACTTAATTTAAGAAAGAATTTGTGATTCGATTCCATTGAAAGATTAGGATTAATCTCACAATATATATATATATTTATATATGTGACCAAATCCGGATTAGTATATCGGATCATTAAGACCTATATTTTCCTAAAACGAGGTTGCATGTGGTTCAAAAACTCGATTTTTTTGTAACTTAAAGAACTCGTTTTTCCGACCCACGAGACCTACACGACTACGGATATTACAATATTCATTGTGTATTACATTGGCATTCATTTGGCAGCATGCAATAATGAAGATAAAATAATTATGTCGATATTATACAACTATTTATTTTTATCATATTCATCGTAACTAGACTTGTCAATCGGGTCGGGTCAGGCGGGTTTGGGTTCAGGTTCAGTCATTTCGGGTTCGGGTTAAATCGAGTTCGGTTTCGTTATGAGTTAGGGTCAATCGGGGTGGGTTGTAGCGGGTTTTCGGTCGGGTCGAGTTGACCATCGGGTCTAAAATAAGCTTGTTTTATGATTATTAAAATTAATTTTTAATTAAATAATAATATTTAATTATAATATATTATTTTTAGGGAAATTCTGGTTGGTACCCTCAAGTTTTTGGCTTTTCCGAATGATGCCCTGAAAAAAACGTATTCTGAGTGGTACCCCTGAACTTTTGCTAAAGTCCGTCAAATGCCCTTACTAGTGAATTTTCCTTAGTTTTTAACTAAATAAGTATGTTTTCTAATGAAAAAATATTTTTTATTTGATTAATTTAGAACAAAATTTTATTTTAATAACATTTAAAATAAATTATATAAAAATATTAAATTAAAATTATTATATTTATATATTTGTCAAGTTGATTGTATGTTGTATAATTAAAAAAAATTAAGTTGCAATAAAAATATCACAATATTCATTTGGCACCATGCGATAATGAAGATAAAATAATTATGTAGATATTATATAACTATTTATTTTAATCAAATTCATCGTAACACAAGTACAAATAAAGATTAAAAAAATACGTTAACATTTATTAATTTAAAAAATAGGAGAGAGAATCAATATTAAAATGGATGAATTAAATAAATAGCAAAAAAAAGACCTAATTAGGTGGATATTAAGGAGTGTGCAAAAATTAGGTAAATGGCAAAAAACCCCATCCCCCACCCCCCACCCAACTCCCACCGAGTTGACTCGGTTGTTGACCGGGTTGACTCGTCCGTTGACCGAGTTGACTCGGTCGTTGACCGTCCATTGACCGACCATTGACCGAGCGTTGACCGACCGTTGACCGGCGTTGACCATCATCACTATCATCACTTTCATAGCCGTCATCACAATTTTTTGATGACAAAAAGTGTAATAAAAGGTAAAAAGTGTCATCAAAATGTCTTAATGACATTTTTTTATGACAAAAAATATAATCAAAGGCATTCAACCACATAAAAACAACCGTCATCACTGTCATCACAATTTATTTCACTGTCATCACAATTTTTTGATGACAAAAAGTGTAATAAAAGGTAAAAAATGTTATGAAATGTCTTGATGACAACTTTTTGATGACAAAAAGTATCATCAAAGGCATTCAACCACATAAAAGCAACCGCCATCACTGTCATCACATTTTTTTTTCACCGGCATCACAATTTTTTAACCGTCATCACGATTTTTTGATGACAAAAAGTGTAATAAAAGGTAAAAAGTGTCATCCAAATGTCTTGATGATAACTTTTTGATAACAAAAAATATCATCAAAGTCATTCAACCATATAAAAACAACCGTCATCACACATAAAAAACAAAGTTGTCATCAAATATGTATCGTCACGTTTAATTTTTTTAGTGTCATCAAATATGTGTCATTACATACAATTTTTTTCTAGTGTCATCAAATATGTGTCACCACTCAAAGTGTCATCAAAAAATTATTGATGACACGATTCAAACAGTCATCAACTGTCATCACTAATTGATGACGGTTTGATTGTCATAAAATATCATCACAAGTGTCATCAAAATATCTTGATGACAAAAAGTATCATCAAAGTCATTCAACCACATAAAAACAATCGTCATCACACAAAAAAAAAACAAAGTTGTCGTCATCACATTTATTGTTTTAGTGTGATCAATCATCACGTATAATTTTTTTAGTGTCATTAAAAAAGTATTGATGACACGGTTCGATTGTCATCAACCGTCATCACTACTTGATGACGGTTTAATTGTCATCAACTATCATCACAAATGTCATCCATACTTGATGACGGTTCGATTGTCATCACAAATGACATCGCTACTTAATGACAGTTCGATTGTCATCAACCGTCATCACTACTTGATGACGGTTTGATTGTCATCAACTATCATCACAAATGTCATCCATACTTGATGACGGTTCGATTGTCATCACAAATGACATCGTTACTTGATGACGGTTCGCTACTTGATGACGGTTCGATTGTCATCAATGGTCATCAAGACTTGATGACGATTCGATTGTCATCATTTTTTCATAAATTCTCATCAAAAAAGTATTGATGACACGGTTCGATTGTCATCACAAAATGTCATCGCTACTTGATGACGGTTCGATTGTCATCAATTATAATCATAATTGTCATCATTATATGATGATGGTTCGATTGTCATCAACTGACATCAAATTATTCTACCCTCAAATTGATTTTAATTTGATCACTTTTCAACTAATTTAGACTGAACTTGTAATGTAATTTAATTTGGGCACGTTCTATAAGTATCATCAAAAAAATAATTAATAAGCCTATTTTGGATAATGTAATAGATGTGTACTAATAATTATATTAGAAATATTAATATACACATTTGCATATTGAAATTTCCAAGTAAAGATTATAAGAAGGCAAAAGTTCTGCAAGTTGAAAGAATTAATGGATATTTAGAGTGATAATAATTTTATTGGTCATTCTCTTGATGGAGGTAAATTCTGTACTTATGCCAGTTATATGTTACTGTGATGATGATAGAGATAATTGAATCCATGCCCTTTAATTATTTACTAAAAAAAGAGGGAAGAATACATCAACAGACCCCTGTACTTATACTTTTTTTCCTATTGGACCCCTGTACTAAAAAATGTTCAAACAAACTCCTGTACTGCCCCCAATTTTGCCTATTGAACACTTTCAATCTTATTCTCCTTCTAGTGTACATCACGCACCTTATGTGTCATGTTATTTTGCCAAATAAGCCAAAATGGTCAAATACATACATGTTATTTTGCCAAAATACGTACATGTTACATAAGGCGCGTGAAGACTTGAAAGTGTTCAATAGGCAAAATAACATGTACGTATTTGACCATTTCGGCTTATTTGGCAAAATAACATGACACATAAGGCGTGTGATGTACACTGGAAGGAGAATAAGATTGAAAGTGTTCAATAGGCAAAATTAGGGACAGTACAGGAGTCTGTTTGAACATTTTTTAGTACAGGGGTCCAATAGGAAAAAAAGTATAAGTACAGGGGTCTGTTGATGTATTCTGCCAAAAAAAGAGCCGGGTAACAAAGAAAAACAAACAACTTTACAGGATTATAAAATTCAAGCCCAGCTTTAATACGTGTTTGAAAAAGAAAACATGCAGTGTCAATCGAGCAATTGACCAAATTATGACTAGAGAAGCAAATATTGAATATTTTAAATACACATAGCCACATAGGCCTAGAAAGCCTGCTCCTCCATTAATAAAGTGTTTGCTCATTAATAAAGTGTTGCTCCATCTGGAAGGTGAAGAAGATAGGTTAGCAAACTCCAACTGATGCATAGTGAAGCAAATATTGATTGCTACTCTATGGAAGATGAGACCTTCAAATACGGCAACCATAGATTTCAAAGCTCCCACTGTGCATTCGAGTTCCTTTGGTTGTTTAAACAGTTCCACCAAGCAATATGAAGCTATCAGCTTGATTAATGGTGAATTTTGATGCATAAGCCTGCAATAGTCTTGACAAAGAACGCTCAAAGTAGAAGATTGAAGAGTGCTTTGCTCGTCTTCGTATCCAGGTAGAACTACAAGCAAACTAGAGAGATAATAGAGGAGTTTGCTACTCTGCTAGTAATATAAATAGTACTGATGATTAAAGGATGCAGGAGTCACTTACCTTCTTAAGTAAAAGCAGTTGAGTAAAAGCAGAAATGTCAGTGGCTTTACAGCATAGTCACTTACCTTCCTTTCAGCATCAAGAAAATCCCCAATTCCGTCCCACCGTAGTTTCTTAATCCAAACTTCAACAGAAACAACGCCGTCCCTCAAATCCAATTGCCCTTGATACAACAACACCTTAGTGCAAACACTCAACCATTGTAGTAGGTGGCACCCCAGAAAATCCCATTACTTCACCAGTTAAGGAAAGAGGCCCACTCTTAGGATGATCTAAAATATAAGCTGCAACTTCTCTGAGTGCCCCTTTTCCAACCCTAGTACCTCTCTTTAATCCTTCACCATCGGAAGATACAGGTAGTCCCCTTGGATTATTGACAGCCATGGGCTCCTCATCAACATTAAAACGGAGAGATCAAATCTACAATAGCAGCGGAACAACTTCATGTTGACACCAGCAGGATCAGTAATCGAACATTCAGTCATCAGGAGCCAGCTGAAGCAACAACAGACACAAGCAACCGTAGACACCAGCAGCCTCGTTGGAACAAATATCAGCGTGGAGTACAGCCAGCAGCAAAGAGTCTAAGGATGCTGCAAAGAGAAGAGAACTCTAGTTCTGTACAAGGAAAGAAGAGTGTCAAGCATTTATCTATGAAAAATATCTAATTGATTGTAGATCATTCCTAAAATCTTATCTTAGAAGATCATATCAGACCTAATCTTGGATTTTGCATACCTTTCCCTTTGTTCTAATTATAGGATTATGACATTAACCTGAACATTTATCAGAATTTATGTGTACTCTACTTACCACTGAAAATGTAAATGTAGTAAGAAGTTTCTCCTCATTATCTCTACTATTTACCATCTGAGGAAGCCGAAGTCCTTCCAAGTGTTCTTCTTTCATGCTCACACAAACAATACCAGTTCCATGCTTCACAGTGAAGGCCATAGCTTCAAGTATTGCCAATTCTGCAGTCATTTTGAGATCTCCTTCATTTTCCCTATCTTCATCTTCTATAACAACTAGCTATCAATTTTTACTACGTTTTTCTGTTGACGGATATAACTCATGTGTAGCAGATTCAAACTTTCATCAAGTCGAGACCTTGGATCCCTTCAACCAATCTTTCCAATTCATACAAAAAGTAGTCAATTATAGATCCAGAACCCTAATTCGCATCAAATTTCTTCAAATTACAAACAAATTGGTTTAAAATTAATATCAGATTTAACGAGAGAGATGAACCTTGAGAGAATGTACCATGAACGGGGATAGATTGAAGCCTTTCAACTCAACTCGGCCGATTGCCAAAACCCTATCTCTCCACTCCAGCCACCTCCTCGTCATCTATCCTTCGTCGTCCTCCTCCTCATCCTCCGGTGGCGCACACGTTCGATCCATTTCCGGTTGAGCCTGTTGGATCCAAACGGGGAGAATCGGGGGAACTCGTGAAACTCGATCGGAGATGATGGAGAGTCGTCGTACACAGAGAACACGATCGGGGAAGAAAAAGAAGAGAAAAAGAAAATAAACAGTAATTTTAAAAGCTTATATACTTAACAAAAACCTAATTAACAAGATAATGAGTCAAATGTCTAAATAGGGTGGCTTAAAATGCTTTTAATCTAAATTTATTTTATTAAAATTATGTCAATGATAATTAATTAAAGAAATAAGAAAGAGTAAATTTAATTTAATTTAATTTCTGATTTGTTTTTAGCAAATATAATTTTTTATTTTATTTAATAAATCTAAAATTAATTTCAGGCTATATTTATGAAACTTGGACTATTTCTTAAAAAATGATTCTTATCGAGTAATATTCAAATTATCTCAACTAAAATGAAATATCAACTCCACCAGTAATTCTTGCTAATACAATGCACTATATTCACATTCACTATTGTATAAAAACTTTTCCATCCGAACCTTCCTAAAATATTAAAATTATGTCAATAATAATTAATTAAAGATTGATTGTTGAGACTTGGTAAATAAAAAAATAAAAAAAATTGTATTTTGTTTTCCCGTGAAAAAAGTTGTAGGGAAAGCAATTGGATGGGAGTCCTACAGCTTACAAGCGAGCGAGAGGGTGGGTGCCGACAAACGCAGGCTCCTCCAATATCAAATCGAGAAAACTGTCTTCTCTATATAGCTCTGTCATTCATGCAACTCGTGTTAAACTACTTGCTTCCCCTTTTCCTAGAGACTGAGAAAGCATCTAAATCAACAACTTTCCGCCCTTGATCTGCCCTTTCCACTCTCTGTTTTGAGAAGCAACTGATCTGGATTTTTGTTTTTGTTTTGATTGCTTTTTCAACAAGTTGGCCTCTATCAAGCATCTGATTCTCTCTTCTCTTTTCTTTTCTCTTGCTTTAAGCTGATTTGGAATCTTCATTCTTGGATTTTGCTGCTTTTTAGGTGCTTATGGTCAAGTTCTTGGATCTGATACCAGTATACCACAGCCTCTGCAGGCCTCATAATTCAGTGGAATGTCCTGCTTTAAATCCCCTCACATTATCTCTTGCTCTTGAGTTTTCCTACTGGTTCTTCTACAAAAGGCGGCAACCTTTCTCAGATTCCTTATCTGGTGCCTCTTTACGTCAATGGAAGCATCCGCCTTGGAATCGATGGCTCGTTAAGCTCTGTTGAAGCCTGGATCGGCCTTACCCACAACACGCCCAGAAGCTGTTCGATGAAATGAGCAGGAGAGTAGAAGCTAATTCAGCCAAGGGCCCCAAATGGACCCAAGAGGAGAACAAGAGGTTTGAGAATGCTTTAGCATTGTATGATAAGGACACTCCTGACCGTTGGATCAAGGTGGCCGCCGTGATACCCGGGAAGGCGGTCATGGATGTTATCAAACACTACAGGGAACTGGAAGAGGATATCGGTGATATCGAAGCCGGGTTGGTCCCCATTCCTGGGTATAACACCGGTTCCTTCTCCTTGGATTGGGCTGATATTGATAATAAACCAGGCAGTGATGAATTCGGAGAATTTCGCACTTCAGGGGGGAAGAGAAGTCTGTCGGCGCGGGGTTTTGATCAGGAGAGGAAGAAAGGAATCCCATGGACTGAAGAAGAGCATAGGTAAGCACCTTTTGATTCAATGGAAGCATTCTTGTGATGATCACATTATGAATAGAATAGCATATCTGGCTAGTACTAAGAGTGTATTTAAGTAACGGGTGCATCCGCATGCTCATGGCTTTTATACACTGCCTTTGAGATGGATTTAGTCCCTATATCAATTTTGGTGCATTCTAACTAAATTCAGTTATTATTGTCACATAGTTGAATTTCAGTTTTTCTTGGGTCTATCGGGCATACGTACCCCTTTCCCTTAGGCAGGGGTACCCCCATCTTGACCCCCCAGATTCCGCTGTAGCGGAGCCTCACTGGGTCAATGGTGATGATGATGATGATTTTCAGGCAGTTTCTATTGGGTCTTAAGAAGTATGGCAAGGGAGACTGGAGAAGCATCTCTCACAATTTTGTGACCACAAGAACTCCAACTCAGGTTGCGAGTCACGCTCAGAAGTTCTTCTTGAGGCAGCTTTCAGGACACAAAGACAAGAGGAGATCCAGCATCCATGACATCACCACGGTCGCCTCCAAAGACCCTTTGACAAGCAGCAGTACAACATCTCAGCCATCAGATTTCCAAGAAATGCAGCCGGCGCTTAAACCCGAGTTTGAATGGGTATCTCCAAACGGAGGAGACAAGATTTTGCTTCAATCGAGTGAAAGTTCATCTGTGGAATTGGAAGTTCAATCGAGTGAACCTCCGTGTCATATGTTTTCTTCTGGTCTTAAGCTGCAGGATCAAACTATGCACAAAGGTGAAGGTGGAGAATCACAATAAGATGAACCATGAAAATCCAAGTAAAGCAAGTTGTAAGTTTATCAGCAAATGTGCATGGCTTAGCTTTGTTTTAGTCTGAATATGTCACTAAGCTGTGTGGTAATCAATCTCTTGCACTGTGTACTTTAGTTAGTAAGACATTTATCAGAATCATGCAATTAAGGTCCACTTAATTTGAAGGCCGTCTTCTCCTTCTGCTGGCTTCAAATTTTCTTTTGTATGTGTTTTAGAACAGATTCGAGATAGCTCTCATCTTTTAAGTTGAGCTGTCTCCTATAATTGAAGTTCCTTACAAGACAAGATGCATTATATAACTAGTCTGCTGCTGATCCAGAGTTTTTATACTTGCACATTTATGGGGATGGCATAATTTGGTTTTTATTTTTCAATTTTTTTTCCCCTCATGTATGATCCTTGAGCTGGTGGATAGGGTTTTGGGATGCTTTTTAGCTTAGACTGATTTCGTGTGATTTACTTACAACAAACTACCACTTTATACATTTAATTAATCACCCACCTTTTCCTTGCTGACGGCATATTGTGGAGTTGTAAATATTCATGATTAATGCTTTACAGTGTGGTATTTCTCACAAAATTCCTGCAAGAAATTTTAAATCATACTCCGTATGAATCAGGTCACTTCTGAAAACTAAAAATTTAATGTGGGCAATATGAAGTTGAAGGATGAAAACTTCAATTTGCCTTTCTCTACCCTCTTTCCTTTGTATAATCATAGATGAGATCTACTAGTAGGACTGCTGTTTTCCTAGTGATATAGACAATTGACAAGTTGCAGAAGAAACCATTTACCATTAGTTTTTTGGACCTCCATTATTTTGGTTTTGGTCATCCCATTTGTAATTTTAGCTTTACTAGTAATAAGGCCGCGCATTATAAGACGGAGACTTCATTTTAACAGTCACTAAGAAGTGTGATATGGAAATGGCATTTCCGTGAATTTATTTAAAGGGCACGGTTTTTTTGGAAAATGAATATGAAAATGGCATTTTCGTAAATTTATTCAAAGGGGCACAATTTTTTTGGAATTAATTTACGTGACTTCACGCCATCCAATGTCTAAAACCTTGTTTTATTACTTATACGAGCTTTCTTCACAACTAAGAAACGAACTTATCCGAGCTTGCTTACAAGCGAAGCAACCTGCAGACGTTTTTCGCGACATGTCAAAATTGCCCATTTACATCCAAATATCACCTAATTCGAGCACGTTTTTCCAAGAATATATATTTGTTACGGTCTCCCCGAGATTACTTAAGAGCTAAGCAATACCGACACGAATTTCAAGGAACATTAAAATAACAAAATTATTCTTGAGAAATAATGATTAATGAATTAATAACAGTCGCACGATAGTACACGCAATTTTATGAAATTGGACGGTCGTGATCAAAAGTTACAAATTTTTAACAGTCGCACGATAGTACACGCAATTTTATGAAATTGGACGATCGTGATCCAAACCTACGTATGCTTTTATATTGGACGGTCGTGATCAAAAGTTACGAATTTTTAACAGCTGCACGATAGTACACACAATTTTATGAAATTGGACGGTCGTGATCCAAACCTACGTATGCTTTTATATTAGAATAGGTACAGTAGTGTTTCTTTTGCCCGTTAAAGTGGCACATGCTGACACGCTTGGTTCATAGCAAAACTGAGCTCGGGACGTTAATGGTTACATACTGGAGAGTCTCTACAACACGCCTATATGATGTAGGATTTTCGAATGGCTGATCATGAAGGATCGGTTGTCTCGAAGAGCTCGGGTCGATAGGAGATGAGATAACTTAGCTTCAAGCATGTCACATTCTTCCAAAAGATCACGTAGGTACTTGTACTGAGATAAATGAATAGAAGTAGGCGAGGAATAAGTACCCTTTATCCCAAGGAAATACGTGAGCATTCCAAGGTTCTTTAACAAAGACTTTCTCAATATGGGAGAGACTTGTTGTTATTCAAGGTGTCGACCTTTGATTGGTGGAATATGGAAGATGTTGTTTTAGTTGGAGTTTCGGGATTCTTCCAAGAGATCACGTAGGTACTTGTATTGAGATAATGAATAGATGTTTTAGTACGTGGTTGATGTGACTTGTCTCATAAGTCGGTGAATTTGGCATGCGATGTCATCAATTGTCATCCCTGGTCGAAATCCTCATAATTTGCGACTTCATCTTGTGGTTGCTTAGCACGCCAGCTAGGCAAGGTAGTTGGCCGCCACGTAGGATGTGCGAGTTGTTTGTTCTTTGAGTTTCGCGGGAGCTTTACTTGCTCTTGGATCTTTACGCTTTTAGTTCATTATGCGTGTTGTTTGTACATGGTGGCACCGTCTTGCCTAGTTGGGCGTGCTTGTGGGCAGGGAGACTTCGGTATATGTGCGTTTTTGTAGGTTGTGCGATTTTCATCAACATCATTATGCCATGACTCGAGTTCGAACTTGTGTGCATCATGTCTTCTTGTTTTCTCCCCTTGCTTCGACTATCTTTTTTGTCGTCTACCGCTTGAATATCTCATGATGATTTATAAGTACTATTTTGTTTTCTTATGGTGCTTTTAAATACCATCTTATATTTTTGGGCGAAAAAATGCTAGTGTTGAAATAAAAATCGATAGGTCATCTTTCCTGTTGACAAGTAACTATTTTTTCACCAAAAATTTATCCCGTATTATTTTTAAATTTATGACAATAGTTTGGCTATCATTTTATCATTTGTGAAGTTCCTACTAACTTGAATAAAGATACTTCGTATGCTTTAAAGTTGTTTTTCTCTTATCGTGATATGTCAAAGGGTTCTCTTATCGTGATATGTCAAAGCCTTGTTTTTATGAGGGATCCACTTAAGTCTGATACAGTTCGGTTCGCATATGATGAATGCAACAAAGTATACAAAGACCACAATATGGGGAGGCAGATCAATGAATTTGGGATAGAAGTAAAAGTGACTATTTTGTACAAGAATTCGAATCCAAGTGAAGTCTAGCTTCCATGGCATTCTGCAAATGATTCATCTAGAATTGCATTGTGGCATAAGTATCTGTTTTAACATAATGTTATATAGGTAATCAATGGATTGAAGCACAAACAAAGCAAATGGAAAAACATAAGTTGAAATGTTGCTAAAAGAGAATTACACTCAAGATCGTGAGTCTCATGATAATGCCAACAAATATTCATAATAAAAGAAGATGTCCCAAGGTTGCTAAGCTAATCCAAGGGCATCATGATAGCACAAAACCTTAATGAATGAGCGTGCAAAACTAATCCAAGGAATACATGCTAATGGTGAAATAAAACAAGTTCAACGTTTCATATAGATTGCACTTCACTACTTGAGAAGTTGGAGATGTGTAATGTGCTTATTTGCTGCACGGACTTCTTATTACTCGCTCTTTGAACACACCTCAATCTGCAAAGCATGACATTTTGCACCTGCTTCACTGGAGATTTCTAACATTAATGAAGATGTGGGAGGAAAAGAGAAAGAAGAAAGAAACAAAGTAAAGGGACAGGAAAGAAAGAAACAGACAACTATATACTCCAGATTGTGAGAGATTTCAAGTATTTCAGTTACCCTTGACATATGTCATATATGTACTTCAGATTGTGCAAAAGCCAGCTATCACTATGACCCTGCAGGGCAAAATATACAAGGTGCTTCAAATTTTATGACATTAGAACAAACAAAGATAGAGAGAGAGAGAGAGAACTTGACATGGTGAACTACAAACCAACATGGGTTACACATAAGATGCTTCCTTCAATTACTGACATTGCAAGTCATTTTCCTCCAATATGATGAAGAAGGTGAAGCCAGAAACCCGCTATGTTGTGAAACATTGAGAAAGATTTCTTCCATTTATGGGCTCGGATTTAACTTCCTTATTCAGGGATCATCGCTAATTTGATAATTAAAATTCCAGCACTGCATATCTGACTTGAGAAAAACAACAGGATATACAGGAATTCCAATAAACAGGATGCCAACTATAAACATCTTTGCTAAGAATCACAGAAAGGCATACAAATTTCAAACTTCACTGAAATGAAACAACCGGGTTCATAAGACCGACCATATCCAGGGAGTCCGAATAACCTAGAGCTGCAGCTGTGAAATCATCGCCTCCTTGCAGGATGTGAATGGTTCAATACTTAATCCTCGTAGAATGGAACGGAACGCATCAATATAACTGACCCAGGAAGAGATTATTGCTTCAACATGAAGGAGAGGCTTTCTATCAGTAAATAAGATCAAGAACTAAAGTGGCAAGCAAGGGCAAACTGAGCAATCTCACAGTTCAACTTCAGAAGAATCTGACACGAAGATCATTCTACACATCAAACATCATCATCATCATCATTGACCCAGTGAGGCTCCGCTACAGCGGAATCTGGGGGGTCAAGATAGGGGTACCCCTGCCCAAGGGAAAGGGGGTACGCCCGGATAGACCCAAGAAAAACTGAAATTCAGCTATGTGACAATTGTAACTGAATTTAGTTAGAATGCACCAAATTGATATAGGGACTAAATCAATTTGGTGCATTATAACTGACAATTCTACACATCAAACAATAACCAAAATCAAAATAAGACTAAAATCAAAGCAATTCATGAGATGCATTTTGAACAAGATAACAAATCATCATGCTCGAAGAGAGCCAGGGCAGGGCCGGCAGGCAACAACCAAAATGAGAGATGAGGAAAATATAAGTTGTCATTTGTATGTAAATAAATCATGTGTGCATACAAGTATACCATAATCTAGGGTGCTTTTTGTATCAACTACTACTAAGAACATCTGATTGATTTATGATTTCATTACATTCACAGCACGCTCCCAGCCATAGTATTAGAATAGGCAGCTCCCTTAGCTTCTGTAGTTGGCCCTCTACGGCTGCCTTTCACAGCGTTCCTCAGCTGGCCAATTTCAACATGATTTGATGAATATCTAGTACTTCGATTTCTCTCCAACACAAACTCATTGCTCCTCTTCTTAGCATGACCATTTGTCTTCTTCAAACTACCACCAATCGGACCACCACCCATGCTATAGGGATTCGAATTCCTCCAGCTCACACTACTGTTACTGCGTAAAACATTTGTATTGAAAACACCTCTTGAATCAACACCATATCCATCCCTGCCTAGTTCTTGCCCAGACTCGGAACATGACCTCCCTACCCCATTTTCCCTACTGTACCTATCATCATCCAAATCTTTATTACCACCACGCCGAGCAATCAAACCCCAAATATTCCAAGACCTCCAGCTTCTTGACTTCTTAACGACCTTCCGTTCACTTCGACTACCAACCACAGAAGCAGAATCTCTGACATCCTTGTCAAAACTAGCGGAGCAATCATCTCTATGTGCATTGGGGATTGAGTCCCTCAATACCCGATCACTTCCTATTATACCCTTACCATTGCCAGTATGTAAGTATTCTTCCACAGTTGCAGGAGTCTTCTTAGTGTTGCATGGAGCAGGATTCATCTCATCTGTCTCAGCAACCAGCTCAGCTGCAATCCTCCTGATCGAGCTCGATCTGTCAAGGCTCTTCCTCCTCCTCGAGGAAGAGGAGGTGTCCAGGTAGTAATCCTTTGTCTCCGTAGCCCCACCTGGCACGCCTTCCTCTTCGTGTATTGACTTTTTTGGCTCCTCCAGATGGATCAGGTTGTCTTTTCTCAAATCTGTCATAGAAGGCTGAAGAGGAGGAGCACGATCCTCCCTAACTGAAATCATGGGTGGCATCATCCTTGAGAAGTTAGTGAGTTTTCCACCACCAATGAGATATCCATCCCACGAAGCCCTTGGCTCGTCAAACGAGTACCTAGGGTTATCAAACGACATCCTCCCAGCATCCATGGAAAACCTGGGGTCAATGTCGCAGGATCTCCTGCCATGGCCATAATCAGCAATCTCAGATTGAGTTTCCCTGTAACTTCTCCCATCATTGCTTTTCAAGCTTCCCTGCACAGTCCTCCCACCTCTTTCCTTCTTCAGCTTGTGATCCTTCCTCGTCCAGACCTTGAGTTTCTTACTAAACACCGAGGCGGCAGACCAGAAGCTCCCGGCCAGTTCCTTGAAGTCCTTGCCTCCAGCCTTCTTGGTCTGGGGATCCAGATCCATGTTGTCCTTGTTCATCGGCTTCGACTTCGCCTTCTTGGCGTCCAGCATCTCCCCCTGCTCCTCAGAGGACAATTTAGGGTTACTAATGCTGTTATTCGAAACAATAGGTTCTTCAATCGCTTCGATTTCACCACCCTCCGCCTGATCTCGACTCCGCCGGTCTTCTCTCTCCTCCTCCTCTTGATCACAATCTCCTTCTTTTCTCAATTCGAGGACAATACCACTCGAACAGTCAAATTCCTCTTCTACTTGGCCCGCTCCAGTTGCAAGTCCAACCTTAGAAGACGAGGAAGCGGCGTAGTCAGTAGGATTCGCCGCGGCCGTACGCTTGCCGTTATCCTGGCTGAAGAGCGACCAAAGAGTATTCCGAGCCCTAATGTCGCACGATTTCCTCAGCGGCTCGAAAATGCCGGTGAATCCGATGTCGTGCTTCCCGCCGGTAAAAGACTTGGTCCGCCGGAACTCCGGGACGACGGAAGGTCGGAAGATGGATTTGAGGGCAGAGGAGGTGGATTTGCGGCCAGCGGTGGTGGTAGGTTCGGCGGCGGCGGCGGAATCTAGAATGGAGAGGCGCTCGTAGAGGCAGGAGGGGCAGAAGCCGGCGAAGTGTTCGTGGGGATGGCGGTTGCAGCTGGTGGAGATGCAGTGGGGCTGAGGAGGCTGTGGCGGCGGTGGAAGCTGCTCGTCCACTGTACTCATCAGGAATGTGAAGAAGCAAAGAGAGGTCCTCTGCTCGTCATGCTACCACCATTACCATTACCACTCCAGCATTTACTTTGCTCGACTTTTGCTTTTGGTACAGTAACGACGGAAATGTGATGAGAGAGTGAGAGTGAGAGTGAGAGAAATTGGGAAGAGGAATAGAAAATTTTGTTTTTGCCGTTTAATTTGATATTTTGGGGTCTTTTTTCTCGATCTCGGTTTTCGCTACGCACGGACAAAAGGGAGAGAGACATGGGAATCGAAGTTTGCTTTTCGGTTGGACGCTTTAATTCTCTTTACGGGGCGGGTAGTACACATTTGTAATTACAATTTTACCCTTTTTCATAACGGCCATATGTTTTAAAATACTGTAAACGTGTACTGAATAGTCGGTATCATATGTCTTGAAAATTACTTAAATTATAGAAGCTTATTTTATTTAGGAGTTTGTGCTATGTTTTCTTAAGAGTTTGTTCACATATTCGAATTCGATTTTCTTAACAGTGCATATAGATAAATTAGGAGAATCGTTCTAAACAATTGAACTAAGAGAAGTGAAAAAAATAAATTTTATTTGATATTATTAACAAAGTTAACTAGAAGGAGGTTTTACAATAACAAGTCAATTATATTAAATTTTCCAACTAAATTTTATTACAACAAATTAATATGTCTATTTCAACTGTCGAACTCGAACACATTAGTTTACGCATAGACATTTTTAACTATAAGGCTCATATTATTAGGCTCATATATATATATACGATTGATGGTGCGCAGATTTAACCATCCTTAAATGGATAAAATATCTGACTTCAACCCAAACATAAATAATGTCAGACGCTCGGACGAGCTTCGCATGACAAGTGCCTCGAAAGTGACTCTAAATGACAAGTGTCGCAAGACCAAACACCACACACAATTAACGGTGAGGGAAAGAATAGGTAGAAGCAACTGTAAGGGTCGCAAAACTAAACATCGCGCTCATACCAAAGGAAAAGAAAAGCTAATCAGCGCAAAGCTATGTCCCACATCGGAGGATTCAGAAACAACACAACGCCTCCTTGACAAATCAAAGACCGCCCCTTCTTCAAGCAATCAAATGGGATTAGATCGCTCATCTCACATCGGAACTACATGGAAATTACTCTCCTCAAATGTCTATAAATAGGGGAAGATGACGAAACTTGCAAAGGTCGAAAAACGCCGACCTCTAACTCAAGACTTATCTTGTTAACAGAGATCGATGTGTTGAAACATTCGTAGAGACTGCGGTATAATTAAGGCAAGGTTGATAAAAAAAAAGATCTCAGTCACAAAAGAACAATTTGCACGCATTTCTCGAAAGAGAGTACGAATAATCAAAAATTGTAAACACGAATTCATATCACTTGGGCATATTGTAATAAAACAAAAGACTTGTTTGTCCATTCAAATAACCCCGCGTCTCGATTCTAGCGTTTGTTTATTTCGGGTTTCAACGTTGGCGCAGTCAATGGGAACTTCTTCATCCTAACTCCTAAGTAGATATTCGACAAACAGGGTCACCTTCGTTCTGAATCTCAAATGGCATGCCCTGATAACTTCTTCCCACACCACCCAAACAACATGCTCGTGGATAATGCCAACGATTGGGCCAAAGACGCCTCCTAGCCAAGTTGGCCTTATGGTGTACCCCTGGGATGGACATACAACGCGCCGTTAAATCCGCACCCTTTCCCAGGGTACGCACGGCAAGTTGCGACCACACCACAACATCTGTATCCCTTCCCGGTTACGCGCAGCAAGGGGTGTACAACATCCCGTCCCACCCAAACCCTTACCCGGGGTATGGGCAACCGCACCCCTAGAATGTCCCTGCGTGCATCCTGAAGTATAGGCAGACACACTCAAAGTACGTTCCCGTTTACATTCCGAGGTATGAAGCGGAACAATTAGTAGAGGTGGTCGATATAGCCAAAGAGGTGGACACACCTCGACTTTTGGTCGTGGTGATGACAGAGGATCAGGCATGACAGTATAGACACGACCTATGTGTTCGTACTGTGGTCGATCTTATACCAGAGAGTGTCGATTACTTACTGAAGGATGTTTCAATTGTGGACAACAACGACACTTTTATAAAGAATGTCTAGTTAGATTGGATAGATTGAAAACTGGAAGAGCAGCATCTGAAACAATTGTACAAAATGTTCAATCAGAAGCACCAGTAATGAGTTTTGGTAGAGGTCATGGAAGAGGTCAAAACATGAATAACATTGCTAGTAGAGGAAGACTGCAAACACAAGAATCTCGACCATAAGGTCAGGCTCGAGTTTTTGCTATGTCGCAATAAGAAGCATCTAGAACACCCGGGGTTACTCACGATCAAGGAAGGACTTGCAGCTTGGAACTTTAAATTTGAAAATGATGACTGACAACTTTTTTAGCGAAGATGTCAACGATTTGATCAAGCGAGTTGTCGAACTACAAGCTCACCAGCAAACATGTTTCAAACAAAACGATAATCAATTTTGATATGTTTGGATCACTGATGGAAAATCGAGTTTGTAGATAGGAAAGTGACACTAAATGTTGTCACAAAGAATAAAAGGCATTTGGACAATGGGAACCGCCATCTCTAAAAGGAATTGTTGAAGATTTATTAATTCAACAACAATGAAAGCAATCACTTTTTATTCAGCTTCAATGCTAGATCGAACAACCACTTTTTGTTTTATAGAAGACCAACTGATAAGATTACTCCTCAAAGTAAATTGCAAACCCATATTGAGATAAACAACCATCAAGATCATAAGGCCAATCGACATCAGAGAATGCAACGAGGCGCTTGTCAGATGTCTTGTGAAGACATAGGCCCGCAAAAATAAAGAGTTTGAGATACCTCAAAATCCGTTTTACAACAGTCCAATGTGTCCTTCGTCAGATTATGCATAAATTGACATACCTTGTAAACGACATATGAAGTATTCAGCTTGGTCTTGAGCTTGTTTCCTAGTTTTATTTGGGTTGTCTTTGGCTATAAAGAGAATAAATATCACTTCCAATTTATTAGTTATAAAAAGATTAAGATGCTAGACTTCATTTATCCAAGTATCCAATTGTATTTGTTGGTGTGTTAAAAATACACTTAGTTGAATTGAATAAGACTATTATATAAACTCTTAATTCCAATAAGCCTATGTAATAGTATTATATACACATACTCCGGTTTATGACATATAGACTTCCACACCACTTATATAAGATCTAGGTATAATTAAGAAAAAAAAAAAGTTGACACCACCAACCTTTATAGCTCTATACACACATTATGTAAAAGAATATAATCATTATGCACAAATAGTATGTAGTATAAATAAAGTAAATAATAGTTTCGGCGTTAATTATGCAAGCCTAAAATGTCAGCTACGGTCATTAGGGGAAAAAAAAGTAGTGGGAAAAAAAGAATATGTTCTTTTGTTTAAAATAAAGGTGGGTAGAAGATTTTTTTATTTTTGGTCGTCAAGATGAAAGAACTATCAAGTCTCTATTACTACACTTGATCTTAGCCAAAAGGCCGAGAAACTTCACCCCCAAACTCAAGAACCCTAATTGGCAAATCAACCCCCCAAATCAAGTCAAGTTTAGGCTTTCTTCGACCAATTCCAGGCGTTATGGTGCCTACTCCCATCAAGAACTCCCAATTTGGTGGTCTATACCCGGATTTCACGCGAATAAAAAACTCGTCGAAGAGGAATATCCATCCGTCTGGTCTAGATTTGATGAATCTAGGGCTCTCCGTTCGACGGGGCTAGTACAATCGGCCTCGTGGTGGCGGCTTGGAAGACGATCCGAGCCTTCTTTCAAGGATCCATGCGCGTACTGGCGACTAGGGTGGGTGAAAGTAGGATCTTGTTCATTACTGGTTCATGAGAGAGAGATGGGCATTACCGAAGGGTCTTCTGAGGGGCGCATCTCTGGAGCTTGGAGACAGAAAACGGGACTAGTAGTGGAGCTAAATTCTCACCCTTGTCCTCTCATTGAGAACCGCCTATGGACCAGCCAAATCAGGTCGTCTCTCTCCCCTACTGTGCTTGATAATTTTATTAGGTACTGGATTTCCCCTGCGTTGTGCTATCTTGATATCTATAAATTGAGAGGATGGGGATACCTCCTTCCCATGATCTCTACTATTTCCTTCCTATACAATTCAAACACTTTCTCTGGGTCCAAAAAACTGAACTCGGATGTCTTTCTCTGGAATCACATAACCATGGAAAAGAATAAGGATAAGATGAAGAACCAAAAGGGATCCTTTAAGAAGGTTCTCTACTCTGACTTCCAATTCTCTAAAGACCGGGATGAGGGTGATTTCATTCATCCTCAACCAAATGTGAAACCTACCATGGTCGACCAGACCTTAAAGGGTAGTAATCAGAAAAAGCCTTGTGAGGCTGGCCCTTCGGGGATTAAGAAAGAAAGAAGCAAAACTAGAGGCAAGACTGATGTGGTGACAGTTCTGGACCAGATATCTGGAGTGAAAGAAAGTATTTTACACTTGAAGGAAATATCTCTAATTGCTTTTGTCTTTGTTGACCTTATAGAGATCGCTAGACTAAGGCAAAAGTTGAGAAGGCATTGGAAAATTAAAGGAGACTCTTATGTGTATATAAGAATACATGGGTGGGAAGAGCTAAGATTTGCAAACCCCTTTGAGAAGAACAAAGTATGGGAGGGGAGACTCTACCATGTCTTTGACTAGTATCATGAGGAAAAACATAATATGTTAAATGCTGGCTCTTGTGACCTGATGAAATCTGGAAATGAATTCTGTGTTTTTCCGTACTTTTTTAGGAAGTTTCCAAATGGAAAAAATGGTCTATTCTTGATTGAGTGGGTGAAAACAACCCCCCATTTGAGATGCTTGGATTGGTATCTTAGTTTATGGCTTATTGAGGCCTTCTTAAGGATGATTAAACTGCACCACTATGAAATGAGGTATACTGATCATGGTTTTGCTTTTAATAAAGATAATGAAACTATCACTCCCTCCCTCAGGGATAAAGAATATAAGAGACAAGATATTAAACTGATAAGAATAGATGATTATGATTATAAGCTAAGTGTATATATCAATGCATTTATTTCTGCTAGTGATGATTATAAGGGAATTAGTATATGTTATTTTATAATGTGCAGGCACACTCATGAGTGGAATATCTACACTAGTGCCTCTCAGTTAAGATATGTAATTGAAAATAGTTTATGCTATTTTATAGTGTGCAGGCACACTCATGAGTGGATTATCTACACTAGTGTCTCTCATTTAAGATATGTAATTGAAAATGTTCTGTACAAATTGCTAGTGAAAGTGTATTTTTTGATCAACCCCAGGTTCTGGAGAAACAAGTGCATATTAGGACTGAAAGTGAGAACCACTAGTCAAGACTGGAAAAGAACAACTGACTGGGAGATTGGAGGATCACATAAGAAGAGCACCAAAACCAGCAACCATATAGCAACTTGGCAACACAAAAAGTCCAATGGTCAATTGCTTTGTAACCAATATTGTATAAAGATTGAGGTGAATGTAAGAATAACTATGCTTCTGCAGAAACCAATTGGATATTTAAGGAAAATACAGATCTGTAAACGAAAATGTAAATATCTTGAAGAAAACTGCTATGTGAATAGTAATAAACAAGAACACTTGCAGGAACAACTCAGCTTTCTAAAGAAAATTTTCTGTTGTAAAGAACAAAAGAAATGCTTTAAAGAAAATTGTTGTATGAGCAGTATGAAAATTGAACACAGGATTAGTTTTGCTTGTCCACGTACATGTCATTGTAGAACTAATCTAATTGATAACCTAAAGAAACAAACTTAAGAATGGCTCTATAGACCAGGCTACGCTAACTCTGAAAAAAGGCCCCTTGGAGTAGATCCAAAACTACTAACACATGTGAATCATGAAAATTAGCTTTTGGAATAGCCGGGGTATGGGTCGGAAATCGTTCTGGCTTGAGGTCGACTCACACTGTAAGATAGAGAGAATACAGATTATGGCAATAGCGGAAACCAAAACCGAAAAATCACCAAATGAGCAATCATGGCGTCGAGCAGGATTCGATAATTTGGTATGGTCTTCCGCCGAAGGGAGAGCTGGGGGACTATGTGTGATGTGGAAGGAGCATCAACTCATAAATGAACAAGTCTATCTTCTTGTACATGAAGCAAGGTATGTCATTCTAAAATATACTCACCTAGTAAACCATTACAATATAGCGCTATGTTTTGTTTACGCTCCACCTAATGAAACTAACAAAGATGAATTCTGGGACAAATTCTCGCAAACCATTATCAATTTAAATCTCCCACTTATCATTATCGGCGATCTTAATGAGATTCAGGAACCGAGTGAGAAAAAAGGAGGTGCTTATCCGGAGCCAAGTAGGTTTCAAAGACTAACTAATTTTAAAAACCTATGTGAACTCGTGGAAATCCCAATTCTAGGCAATCAATTCACCTGGAGGAAAAACAAAACTGAAGATAACAACATATATGAAAAATTGGATAGAGTACTAGTTAGTAACTGCGTTCTACAATGGTTCCCTAATATTATAACCACAAATTATGCATTTACCACGTCAGATCATTGCAAAATTTCGGTAGAGATTGCTAATGAACAAACGAATAAAGCGCTACCATTCAAAATGGAAAAGATGTGGATGTATAGAAAGGATTTCAGAAATATAGTAAAACAAGCTTGGAGGATTGACGTTGTGGGATTGAATATGTTCCAACTGGTTAAAAAAACACAACTCCTAAAGTGTCATGCTAAAAAATGGAACAAACAAACTTTCGGAAAAACCTTTGAACAACTAAAAACAATAGAAAACAACCTTGTTGGCATCCAAGCCGAAATTCTAGCCTCCCCGCAACCTGGGTTGATACAGAAGCAAATTCGATTGATAAAAAGAAGGAATGCATACTAAACTATCATAAAACATATTGGCGACAAAGAGCAAAAACTAAACATATATGTTTAGCAGACGCAAACACAGGATACTTTCATAAAATTGCAAGTGGAAGGAGAAACAGGAAGAGTATCAAGGAAATAAGAACAACTGAAGGGACTCAAATCACAGGTGAAGAAAACATCCGCAATGAAATCAGAAATGATTTTAAAAAACGATACTCTAAAGAACCTATTAATCAAATACTCATGAGAGACTATCTTAATTTGATTAATGTAGAAGTCACAACTGAAGACAATAGGATTCTAACTAAACCAGTTTCTAATGAAGAAATAAAAGTAGCAGTAATGCAAATTGGATCTGACAAATCTCCTGGTCCGGATGGAATGACTGCTGAATTCTACAAAAAGTATTGGGATATTGTAAGACCCTCAGTTATAAAAGCTGTTAAAAGTTTCTTCCACTCAGGAAAGATGCTAAAGCAGTTATAGCGAAAATTGAGAACCCCAGCTCCACTAATCATTACAGACCGATTAGCCTTTGTTCAACAATATATAAAGTAATATCGAAAATTATAACAGATAGAATGAAACAAGTAATGGGGAAAATTATTCATCCCCTCCAAGGGGCTTTCGTGGCAAACCGAGCCATCCAGGATAACGTCTTAATAGCACATGAAATATTTCACTCCTTCAGAGTAACTAAGGCAAAAGATGGATGGATTGCAGTGAAACTAGATATGGAGAAAGCCTATGACCGTGTAGACTGGCACTTCTTGTTTGCAGTCATGGAAAAATTTGGATTCCACCCAGTTTTCATTGAGTGGGTAAAGGAATGTGTGTGTACGACCTCCTTCTCAGTTCTAGTAAATAATGGACCCACCGACCCCTTTCTACCAGAACGTGGACTTCGCCAAGGAGACCCATTATCACCCTACCTATTTGTCCTGGGGATGGAAATCCTAGCTAGGAAACTCCAACAAATGAGCATTGAAAGGAATTATCAAATTGGCTTCCCCATTACCCGAGGAGGAACCCGCATTCCCTTCCTAGCCTTTGCAGACGACATTATAATCTTTTCCAAAGCGTCCCAAAGTGCGTGCCGGAGTGTAAGACAGATTGTTGAAGATTATTGTGCGGTGTCAGGACAAAAAGTTAACTACCATAAATCAGCGTTCCAAACATCAAAAAATATCACTAATCAACATAAACAACAAATCCAACAAGCTCTTGGGATCTCTGCCATGACGGATTTGGAGAAATATCTTGGATGCCCTATTATTAATGGCAAAGTGAATAAGGAAACGTTTAAGGATGTGGTAGGAAAGACACAAAACCAGTTAACAAAGTGGAAGGCAAATTCACTATCCCAGGAAGGTCGAACGACTCTAATTCGAGCTAACCTAGCAGCAAAACCAAACTATACAATGCAGAGCTTTATGTTACCGAAAAATACTCATGAAAACCTAGACAGATTAAACAGATGTTTTCTATGGAACAAAGACCAACACTATAAGCCGCTTGTTGGTTGGGATAAAATATGTAAACCAAAATCCCATGGAAGCCTCGGAATTAGAAAGGCAGAGCACATGAACAAAGCACTTCAAATGAAACTATTATGGAAAATTTTGGCGGAGCCCCAAAATAGTTGGGTCAAAGTAGTAACTGAAAAATATATTCGTCAGGATACTTTTTGCACGTACAAATTAAAATCCAATACTTCGTGGCAATGGAAAAAACTAATGAACTTAAGACAAGAATTTGAAAAGGAACTAATTTGGCAAGTAGGTGATGGAAAAACGATTAATTTCTGGAAAGATAAATGGGTAATGAATGAAAGCCTTGAACCTTATGCACTAGATCCTACAACGGTGCATGTTCCTACCAAGGTTGGGGATTTTATTTCCAACGACAAAGTGTGGAAAACAACACAATTGCAACAAATACTTCCGTATAACATTGTTGAACAAATTATTGCCACCCCAATCCCAGACAACCTAATTAGGGATCGACTATATTGGGCCCCAAGCAAAAACGGGTGGTTTTCGACCTCCACAGCGATTGACTTAATAACAAATATTCAAGCCCAGAACCCAAGCATAAATAACTGGCTATGGAAACTGAATACATTCTCGAAAGTCAAAAACTTCTTATGGAAGTTTCACTCTAACGGGCTTCCGACGAAGGCGAGACTAAGGGAGAGGCATGTAGCGATACCTGAAGGTTGTGTTATGTGTAACTGCACGTCGGAAGATATTGGACACCTATTTGTCAAATGCCAACACACACAACGAATAATACAACAAGTAAACCCAAAGACTGCTCAAGTGTTGCATACCTATGACATTATGAACAAAAGGCCGCAAATTATATTGAATGAAATCTATGGACAGATTGGAAGCAAAGAATTTACGGAACTGGCTGTCATCTGATGGTGCATATGGCATCAGAGAAATAAACTAGTTTTTCAACAAACTCCAGATGACCCGATACCAGACCTCAATCTGTACATACGAAACCAAATACAAAATTGGGAACGGGCTAAATTGTGGGAGGAGGATGAAGAAAAGACAAAAACCCAAAAGTGTGCTAAAAGAAAGAAAAATGGGAAAGAGACAAAATGGAGAAAGCCCCAACGAGATGTTATTAAAATTAATTTTGATGGATCCAGATTAATTAATGGACAAGCTGCAGGGGGTGTTGTCATGCGAGATCACAAAGGAGAAGTGATAGACATGTCAGTAAAAAAATATGGGAAATGCTCGGCCCTAAAAGCAGAAACACTTGCGCTAAGGGATGCCATCAGGGAAGCAAAGAAAAGGAAACTCTTAAACATTGAACTTGAAGGGGACAATTTAACAGTCATAGAAGCTGCCCAAGGTAGTCGTTGCTGCCCTTGGGAAATTGAGATTATTATCTCTGACATCCTTGCTTCAATGCAAGAGTTCGAGATGGTTCACTTAGTTCATTCTAAGAGGACCTGTAACGCTGTGGCTGATAAAATTGCTAAAATGGGTCACAGTCTCCCCATCAGTACTATTAGAAACTCACCAGAACTTATTGTTCTCATCCGCAAGGATGCTCTAGGGTGGCCTCCTTAATTTAGGAGCGCACCCTAATTCTTACCTAATCAAAAAAAAAAAAAAATCAAGTCTCTATTACTGTAATTCTATTGATTGGAAAATAAAGCTACATCGCAAATATATGTGGGTAGCTAATAATAGCTTTGCCCTTTTTATTATCTCAAAGCAATAAAATATATTCTTCGGAAAGTTAATTAATACTCCCTCTCTTCAATATAATAAGTCTTTTTAGATCTAAAATCTTGTTAAAAAAAACTTCACTTTGTTATTTTGGACACAATTTTCCCACTTTTATCCTTACATTTAATAAAAAAGTGAACTAAATTTGTACCATTTTCATTTTCAATGTAGAAAGTAAACTATTTCAAATATTAACATGCTATACACGAAATTCACATAAGTTGTCACCAGTCCACCACATTACATTATGAAACCTAAATGTATTAAAAACAATGTTCATTCACACTAGGCGTTTGGTTTAATCGTTTCAACACTTCGGGTAATTAGTACCAAAAAAAAAACACTTCGGGTAATTAATTTGAGAGTATGATTGCAAGGGAAGTGAAAGAATCCCAAGAAAGAGATTGTCTATCTGAGAACACTCTTTATAATAAATCCTTAAAATTCCAAGGGACCATATGACAATGGAGATTGAGAGGGAGAAAACAACCTATTTCATTTATATGTTAAGAGCTGATTTAGCTTTGTGTTTGGTCAATTTCCTGAGAGGCCAAGTTTTGAGCAAGTCAAAATATAACTTTTGATCTCACATTCTGCAATCGTTGGAAACCCCTTCTTTCTAGACATGAATGCAGGAAGTGAACTACTCAATTAAGATGTCAACCAATGTAGTAAGCTTTTGACTAAATATACTGCAAGAAGTAGAGGCTTATTGAAGGCCAAAGAAGATTGATACGGAATACCTAAAAACGAAGAACCCTCAGGTCTAGACAAATAAAATGCAAGAGCAGAACAAAGCACACCATCTTGAAAGCATTGTGTGACAAAATTGGCTGGTTCTATAACAGTTACATAAATCGGAAAAAAGATTCTGCAATATATTATAAAACTTAACTCTAATTAATTTGGGTAGCACCAGCTTCATAATTCTGACTGCCTCTTCAAAGATTAGAATCTTCAGCAAGCCAGATACTGCAAGATGACATTAATTAGTATATCAGATATGTGAGGGTCTAAAAGACACAGCTGGTGTTTTTGTAGTAAGATAGGCAGCAATTCAATTAAATGCCTTTATTATAAACATAAACATAATGGAATCTAGCAGTTGAAAGAACTGGTGTTCTCAAGACATTCTTGAGGAGGAATGCATGTCATTATCAGTCAACTAAAACAAAAGACCACCATCCACTACATATTATCCATTATAGCCAGCAATATTAACAAAGCAAGAGGTCACATACTTCAGTATCAGCAAAACAGAAAGCTAATTAGCCAAAACCATTGATATGATCCACCAGTATAAGATTTTAGCAATCTAAATAGAACTTTTAGGGTAGCTCTAAACAGTTATCAGATCAACAATGCAAGGTTGCGATTTGGTATTACTCCAAAAGAGGCAAATGACAATTTCATACTAATAAGCTTGAAAATTACTAAGAAACTACACTCCATTCTCAATGAAGTGTACATGAAGATAAATCCTATTACACTGCAAGCATTGTGAACTCAACATTCCTTTTTTGTTTCATTAGCACTACAAATAATAAATCATTAGAACAACTAACATAGATGTAAATGACAATTTCATATAATAAGCTTGAAAATGTCTAAAAAACAGCACTCTAATCTCAATAAAGTCCATATTATAGCTAAAACCTATTGCATAGCTAAATCGTTGTTTGTTTCATTAGAACTAAGAATCACAGATCATTTAAACAACTAACAATGCTTAGCAAAGGCAAAAATGAGCCCAAACATTAACACAATCCAACACAAAAGCCAATATCAAAGTGATCAAGCTTACATTTCATAATAGGAAACGTAACCAAACAAGGGAAAGCAATTCACCTTAGATGTTGCTTGGGTACATGAAAACTCTGACCTTGTCACCCTAATCACCAAATACCACCATAAACTCCAATTAGCACATAAACTCTCCTCGACAACAAAAACATGAACCAAAAAACGAGCTAAACCAATCCAATAGTACAAAGAGAGTTTTCGGGCGAAATTACCATAGATTTAGGGGGCAAATTGGACTTGAACTGAGCACGAACAACGCCAGTGTTTCCATGGGGCCTAATGACCTTACCCCAAATGCACCTGTAATGGGAGCCATTCCTCTTAATCTTGGCCTTGTAGATGTAAGCCAAACGCTTTCCCTGGTACCACGACACCTCTTCCTTAGTGTTAACTCCCTCAATCTGGATCAACGAAGTGCTCGGATACTGGTTCGACTTCGACCTCTTGTACCCTAGGATCGAACCCCTAACGTACAACCTGAAGGGAGCCAAAGCAACAACTCAAATGCATTCATAACCAAGCGCATAAGATTCAACTCCACATAGAACATCAAATTAGACCCTCGCATAGCGGGAATTCGAACCTGACACGCTCTCCTTGGCGCTCCTTCACCATGGTTGTGGATTCGGGTTCTGCAAAGTGCTCGGCGGAAGTGAAGATGGACAAAGGGGGGATGCTACCGAAAAAACCCTAGACTGAATCTATTTTTTAATGGTTAGGATTAGGATGTGCAAGTGCCCTGGGCCGGGTTGGACGTCGATGCTAAAAAGGGGTTCAAACGTGTCCAGCCCATTTTATATCTGGGATAGTGTTCATTATGATATTCTTCATTTGGGCCGAACTAAGCAGAGTTATAAAAATATGACCCGGTTGACCCGACCCATAAAATTGACCCAATATTAGGATTAGGTGTCGTGACTGAGCTCAGCAACATCAAGGAACAACAATAACATCAACCCAGGTGGAACCCGATATGGACGGGATCTGGGGTGTCGAGATGTAGGCTGGGCAGAAAAAACCGTAACCGAAAAACCGAACCGAAAAACCGATCACTTTTTACGGTTAACCGAACCGAATTTTTTTGTACCGGTTACGGTTAACCAACCGATACTTTTAATGGTTCAACGGTTCGAATACGGTTATTAATATTTTCGCAGGCGGTTAACCGATAATATTTTTACTATATATTATATGTTTTTAAAAAGGGAATCTACTATATATATATATATAAGCAATAAGGTTTGGAGCCACCACATTGCGCCACCTCATCATTTTCCACATGTCGTCCCCAGAATGTGCCACCTTGGATTTTGCCACGTGTCATCTTTTTATTAAGCCATGTCATACCATTTTTTACACGTCATATGCCACTTCATATTATTTAGGGTAATTACTATTAACTTTTTTTGAAAGGAAAATCTTTTCCTTATTTATAGCTAATAAACATAATTATCCTAACTTTCACCTAATATATCCTACCAAATTGTTTCCAAGATCTTTTTTATTGTGTATTTTAATAATATTAAGTTACGCAAATTTATTAATAATCTTATTTACCAAATTCTTTCCAAGATCTTTTTTATTGTGTATTTTAATAATATTAAGTTAAGCAAATTTATTAATAATCTTATTTTGTTAATGGTCTAATCTTATAAAATATTACATGATCACTTCATGACCAAATTGTATACAAATCAAACATATAATATTTATTATTAATTTAATCGTATCAGATCACTTGACCAATATTGTGTCATTTCTTTATATTTAGTATTTTATTATTACATCGATATTGTTATGTTCATCAATAAAATATAATAAAAATATTATTAATATCTTTTTTATAATATATCTAAAAAATATCGATTTATAGTCGTGCAGGGCACGACGGGGACAACTAGTTAAATATCTAATTGGTTTTAGTTAAAAATAAGTGTAGTTTAATAAACAATAAACTATCTATTATAATTTTTGTTTTAAATTTGTTTTCAATAATCAATGTCTCAGTTAAAGCTCAAAATTTTTTATACCTAATGGATTTTAATTATGGATTCAACCATTTTAAATTTATCAAGTTCTAAAGTATGGCTAATATCTTTAATTTCAATTCATGGACAATGTTCAGTCAAGGTTTGTGAAGAAACCGGACAAATGAAGAGAAATAGGCTTAGAACTGAGAGAGTGAGCTATTATTTAACTATCAGAAATCTAAGAATTGCTATTTAAGTATTTATTGTCCTAAACCAAATGCTAAAACGATTTATGTTTCTTTCTGTAGATATTTTTATCAAATAAATGCAAACCAGATTCAGTTTATCAAATAAATGCAAACTAGTTTCAGAATATAATCAATTGAGTGTTTCACTCAGGTTAGAGAGTACTGTGATCTAATTATTGCTCAAGTTACAACATGATCCCTCCATGGATTAATATTCCCCTCTTACCCCGACTCGAAGTCGGGAGGGTATTTAAGGAGGGTCCAAAGCAAAAGGAAAAGGACAAGAAAAAGGAGAGACATAGCTAGAAAGTGAGAACGAAAAAGTGCGCTAGTAAAACTCCGAAAATGGTAACTGGGAAACTAAAACAAAGAGAGAAAAGAGAGGAAAAGAGCAGGAAACTCCCTTCAGGTCTTCCCGACTACCGCTTTGTCACTGTCGTGACTGAGCTCGTGAACCAATATTAAGGTTAGTTGTACTTGGCTATTGAGCTCGATAAATGTGATAAGTTCCATAAGCATTTTATCTGTGCATTGTCAAACGAACCCTAGACCTTGAGAAATTGGGTCCGAATCAGGTCAAGTGTTGGACAACGCATAAAAATCAAAATCAAAATTGGCTATAAAATTGTTGGAATAAAAGAGTTTTAAGTATTATCTAATTTCCTATTAAGGGCATGTTTGGTCATAACATATGAAAACATAAACAAAAAAAATAAATCTAGTTCATTCTTGTGTCATCATATAGTAAGAAATTTTTTATTACTGTAATATCTATGTGCATAGAGAAAGGTGGAAATGAGTGACTCCACCTTTTTGAAACTCACTCCTATATTGGAAAAATGATTGAGGAGGGGCAAATTCATTTTTCTACGGACAATGAGCCTAGACAAGGTAAGATAACTTTTTTTTGTCGATGTATCAAGACATCGAAATGGACAAGATTTATTTTCATTTCATTAATGTTTCCACATATTGTGACCAACATGTCCTTAGTGTTTATCCAGATGGAACAATGTAGAGAATTTCATATGGTTCATCAAGGAAAAAATGAAGCAAAATATCATAATTTATCTTTTAAAAACTCGGTATCACATATTAGACTTGTACAATAGCGGGTTTATGTCAAGATTGACACAAAAATTTAGCTCTTGGACACGACCATGATGATGGTCGTGAATTGCGTCAATTTGGTCATGACTGTGACCAAGGTCGTGACAAGCCTCAAATTACCTTCACAAAGCTAGTCACATTTGTGACACCTCTTCATCGACCTCCCAACTCTTCTGGCTCAGTTTTTTTAGACAAAAAACTACTAAAAAGATAGGCATGCAACAATCCCTGCATGTAGATGAGCTCAAGACAAGAATTGTCGAGCTCATGCTCATAGGCATATCAAGTAGCTAGACGCGAAGCTAGTCAAGGAATTATCATGGTCACTCCAGACCAGAAGGGTTAAGCGGCTCGTACATGGTGGCTCCTAATCACGCCAAAAGTTCATCGGTGGCATCTTGAATATGCTTGGTTATTGCTCTCGTGATAGGACCATCAAAAAGCATCTTCATCTTGTCCTCAATATCTTTAGGAGTCATCGATGGCCGTTTGGCATAATTCTTCTCCACTTATCCACAAATTGTCATTGATTCATCATCGAAGTCATATTTTGGAACAAAAAGAGACAAAACCGAAACATTGAAAGTAGAATGTACACCATACGAAATCTCAAGCTAGAGAACCTTCTTTGCACGAGCATTTTTCTCCAACTTCTTAAAGTCGACATCATTGTAGTCCTCCTCCTTCTTCACCTCCTTCCCATCATTAGTGAGAAAGGTTTCAGGACCAATCTCAATCACTTTCCAAAGTCGTCCAACAAGAGAACATATGTGGGTTTCCATTTGCTCAACCCACTAATCATATTCTCCCGGTTTGAGTATTGGCAGTTTCCAAAATGAGTCGTTGATCATAGTGTTCTTTGAACTCATCTTTCTTGTAAAACAATAAGTACTAAAACAAATCTAGAGCCAAGACTCTGATACGAGTTGTAGGATCGTTAGTACGTCTAGGTCGCCGACCTAGCCAAAGTCGCCAACATAATCAAGGTTGTCGACTTAGACAAAGTCACCAACCTGAGTGTATACGCAACGAAAATTTAATTTAACAAGAAAAACTTACTTGACACACCAATATTTTATAGTGGAAACACTTGATCGACGAACTTTGTTAATCAAGTGTGAAAACATTAGGCTCATGTTAGAGTGCTTGAGGAAGGAAAAACTATACGCGAACTTTGCTAAGTGTTTGTTTTGCTCGGACACTACGAATTTTCTTAGGTTTGTCATGTCCAAGGATGGTTTACGCGTCGATGAGGAAAAAATTTGCACCATCCGAGAGTGGCCAACACCCACAACGCCGATGATGATTCGATCCTTCTTAGGCCTCGCGGGGTTTTATCAATGCTTAGTCAATGACTTTAGCCCTATCATCGGGCTATTCCATAATCTCACAAAGAAGACTACCATAAATAAGTGGACGTCGTAGCACGAGGCTGCCTTCATAGCCTTGAAAGATGTTTTGTATTGTGCCCTAGTGCTTCAAATGCCAGATTTTACTAAGCACCTCGAGATCGAGTGTGGCGCCTCCGATTATGGAATTGGTGGCGTACTCCTTCAAGAAAGATGATCAACCGCTTACTTTAGGGAGAAGCCCATCAGTCTAACCCTTAACTACCCGACTTATGATAAGGAACTTTATGCTTTAATTCGGGTTTTGAAAACATGGAAGCATTACCTTTAGCCAAGCGAGTTCGTCATCCACACGGACCCCGCTGCACTAGTTTATCTAAGGAGCCAAGTGCGTTGAATCACCGCCATGTGAGATGGGTGGAGTTTATGGAGACGTCCCCGTATGTCATCGCTCACAAGAAAGGTAAGGAGAACATCGTTGCCTACGCTCTCTCTAACTCATCTACATTATCAGTTGCTCGACTTTTCCTTAATCAAAGAGCTTTACATGCTGATTTTTTTAGCCAATCAAGGAAAGCCTCAAGCACACTCGAGTCCATGAGACCTATTTCTTGGACGATGGGTGATAGGCGTGAAATCTTCGTGCAAATCACGGCTATGCAAAAGAATCCAAACTAACTAAGAACCGTAGTCGTTAGGAAGTCCAGGTTGAATCCACAGGGAGGTTGATTTATCTTTTTATATGAATTTTATGTCAATTAAATTAAAAGGGGGTTTATGAACTAAACTAAATCTAAGAATGCAAAACTAACAAAGTAATAAAAGATTATGAATAACAATAATTAGGAAGATAGCTTAGGCAAACAAATATCCACAATCGTATGACAAGTTGATCATTGACTTCACCTCAATATCACATGCAATGGATTTTCCAATTCCTTTTTAATTCTAACTAACAGCACAACCAGATACTATTAGTTCTAAATAATTAAACAACCATGAAACCATCAATGATTCAGTTTAATAGCAGCAATAAGGATAGGAATATAGTTGGATACAATTCTAGCATAAAACAACCAGCTTTTACTCTAGAATGCAAATCAAATATCTTCTGCATAAAACTAGCACAAGCAGATACTAGTACGATGCAGTTGCTACTTTAATCTAGAGATGCTCAACCAGTAACACTCTAGATCCAATAGATCCAATAACAACAAACCCTAGTTGATCAGGCTAGAAACTGTTGAAATAAATCATAAACATTCAAGCAAGAGATAAGATTAAATCCAAGCAATAGATAAGGAATTAGAAATCTTACAACTTTTACCAAAACGATGCTTCAATTGTCTGACTAAGCAAAGATGCTTAGTTCTCCATAGAAAAGCTAAAAACTCTAAAAGAAAAATATGATAATAGTCTATGAGAGATGCAACTCTCCAAACCCTAATATAATAGAACTAGGTCTAAACTCCTCGGTTAAGCACTTGTTGCTTAAGGAAGCTAATGATGGCCAAGACCACTTTGACGTCGCCAAAACCCTCGCGAACATTTATTTTGGCCACATGTGGCTCGAGATGCTACGGAATATTACAAGGGTTGCGTTACTTGCCAAACAGCTAAGGCCAAGTAGAGTATATCACGGTCTCTACACGTCGTTGCCTATCCCAAACGCCCCGTGGGAAGATCTTTCTATGGATTGTATTACGGGCCTTCCACTGTCTCAGTGCCGTAGAGATTGCGTTTTCGTAGTTGTGGACCGATTTTCAAAAATGGCACACTTCATCGCGTGTAAGGGAACAACAATGCAACCGACATTGCAAACTTGTTGTTTGAGCATGTCGTGAAGTTACAAGGTGTGCCTAAAACTATTGTTAGTGATAGGGACACCAAGTTTTGTAGCCATTTTTGGAGGAGTTCATGGGAAAGTTAGGCACACAATTACTCTTCTTCACTTCTTATCAAACCCAAACCGATGGTCAAATTGAGGTGAACAATCGGACCCTTGGCACCCTTCTTAGTACGGTGCTCAAAGCTAACCCAAGTCGGTGGGAGGACTTATTGTGTATTATCAAGTTTTTGTATAATAGGTCCACTCATTCGACAACTAAGAAGACTCCATTCGAGGTAGTCTACAGGCGTAATCCACTCACACCCTTGGATTTGGTGCCTCGGCCTTTGAAGGACAACAATCACATCGACGCGACCAACTGCGCTAACACCGTGTGCCGCTTACATGAGCACATAGCTCCAGCGCCGTGCCAACCAACCAATACGCCACCCAACACAAACAAGGGGTGTTGTAAGATGGTTTTCGAGCCCGACACCTTGTGTGGATTTACCTCCACAAAGGCCGGTTTCCCGACTCGTGCAAGAGGAAGTTGCACCCTCGTGGTGACTGCCCCTACCGAGTCTTACGGTGCATCGGGACTATGCCTATCAGATTGACCTCCTCGACAAGTATGAAGTCCACGCCACTTTCAACCTCGAAGACCTCTCTCCCTATGTTGAGTTCGAGTATCATGACGAGGAAAAAGGAACATTTCCCACTCAAGGATGGAGGGTGATACGACAATGCCCATGGATGCCGCCCAAGAGGAGCAAAGTAATATGGCTCACTCCTCTTGGGCGGAGTAAAGTGACATGGCTCGCCCATGGATGCGCATGAATTTAAAAAAAAAAGATTAGGTAGTTTTTATATTAAAAAAATGGTGATTTTATTTGATTAAGTAAATAATGTGGTTAAAATTTAAATACTTTTAGCATTTTATAATACTTCAAGGCTACCACCTGGAATTTGCAAAACCTCAAGGTTACCATGCAAAAATTCGAAAAACCTTGTGTGCCACGCAAAATTTATAAGAGCATATGTAGCGGGGGTTTCAACCCGGATATCGGCGAGTTTCACTTAAAAAGAAAAAAGAAAAATGCATGAAACCCTTGGTTGGAGTTTCAACATTCGAAACTCAACAACTGAGTTTCACGGACAGAGGAGCAGTGGGTTTGCCAAGTGAAAGTGTGACATGTGGCCATCACTTTAGATTAGTTTTAGCTAATTTAATTTAAGTTAGTATTTAGCTATTTAGGTCAATTTTAAATTTATAATAATAAAAAAATTATACTATAATTAATAAAAAAAATTATCTATCCATAAATACCAATTTTGTATATATTTGATTCACTTTAAAATTAAATTATTTTTTTGGGTTGATTATGGGTAAACAAACACATATTTTTACAAACCTAAAACTCAAAAATATAATAAAATTAGCCAAATTGTAATTTGTTTAATTAGCTAAAGAAATATTTAAAATTAATAAATGAAGGGTATAGTTGTAATTGTGTATAGATAAATAAATGGTTGTTGGAAAATGAGAAAAAGTAGAAAAGTGGGTTTTATGAGTTTCATTAATATTTAAGTGGGTTTCATGAAACGAAATTGAGAGAGTATAAGATGATGTGGAAGAGAGAGAAATATAAAAAGTAAATATTTTTTTGAGTTTCATGGATTTCATCGGGTTCACCAATACACATGGTCTAAAACCTCATGGTCACCACATGAAATTTCCCATTATTTAATTTGAGGCATAATTGGAATGATTTTTAACGGATTATGTAATTTACGGTAGGGAACAAACATAATCTAAGGCTCTAGAGCATCATCTAAAAAAACTATTCACAAGACACCATCAAAAAAAAGTAAAATTGGAGGGTGGCAAACAAATTTCTGCCAAAAATTTATGCTTTGACAAGCTCTTTGTGTGTATTATAAGTTACTATAACTACATATATGCTTTGACAAGCTCTTCGTGTGTATTATAAGTTACTATAACTACATATATGTTATTAGCTCCGTGACCGTACTAGGGAATCTATAAACGATTTTAGCTCAGAGATGCATGTAACTATTTAATTGATTTCAATCAGGGTCCTGACTTTAGCTTTTGATGCCATTAAACCTGTACAAATAAAACAAGTCTAGGCATTCTCTTGCAACAGCTCTGAGGGAGCACTTGGTTGCCTGTATGAGGAACTCCTACCCAAACGATTTCTGATAACCTCTTCACAAATTGGGAATTTGGCTCATTTTCTACAATGCCTTAGAAGGCCAATGGAGATTGACACAGAATACAAACAACGCTCAGGTCTAAAACAAATAAAACGCAAGAGTAGAACAAGGCATCTTGAAAGTGTCTAGATTAACAAAATTCTGCAATATATTACTATAAAACTGAGCTCCAAATGGTTGTGTAGCACCAACTTCTTAATTCTCTTACACCACCCCCAAAGTCTGGAATCTTCAACAAGCAAGATACTGCAACATGACATTCATTGAAGGTCAATAACTAGTATGCCGGGAATGTGAAGTCTAAAGAGTAAGATAGGCACACATCAAGGGTCCGTTTGGATTGTCGCATTGAATGCATTAAGCTGTGCATTAAATGCAGCAATCCAAACGGAGACCAAGTAATTACATTAAATGCCCTCAATATATCTTGACATAATGAAAAAAGCAGTTTACAGATCTATTGATGTCAAAATCAAATCTTCAAGGAATGCGTCTCAAGGTTGACTAAAACTAAAGACCACCATCCACATAACAGCCAGCAATATGCACAGAGCAAGAGGTCAGATACTTCAGTATCAGCCAAACAAAATGCTACTATTAGCCAAAACCAAAAAGATTAACAGTATATAATTTAGTCTAAATAAGTCTAAATAAAACTTTGATGGTAGCTCTAAACAGCGATCAGAGTTACAATACAAGATCGCAATTTTCTATGACAATGCTACTCCCATAGAGGCAAATGACAATTTCATACTAATAAGCTTGAAAATGACAAAAAAACTACACTCCATTCTCAATGAAGTGTATATGACAGATAAATCCTATTACACTGCAACCTTTTTTTGTTTCATTAGCACTACAAATAACAAATCATTAGAACAACTAACATAAACGTAAATAACAATTTCATATAATACGCTTGAAAATGTCTACAAAACAGCACTCTAATCTCATAAAGTCCATATTATAGCTAAAACCTATTACATAGCTAAATCGTAGTTTTTTTTCATTAGAACTGAGAATCATAGATCATTTGAACAACTAACAATGCTTAGCAAAGCCAAAAATGAGCCCAACATTAACATAATCCAACACAAAAGCCAATATCAAAGTGATCAAGCTTACATTTCATAATATGAAACGTAACCAAACAAGGGAAAGCAATTCACCTTAGATGTTGCTTGGGTACATGAAAACTCTGACCTTGTCACCCTAATCACCAAATAGAAACACAAAACTCCAATTAGCACATAAACTAAACTCTCCCCGCAAACAAAAACAAGAACCAAACAACGAGCTAAACCAATCCAATAGTACAAAGAGAGTTTTCGGACGAAATTACCATAGATTTAGGAGGCAAATTGGACTTGAACTGAGCACGAACAACGCCAGTATTTCCATGGGGCCTAATGACCTTACCCCAAATGCACCTGTAATGGGAGCCATTCCTCTTAATCTTGGCCTTGTAGATGTAAGCCAAACGCTTTCCCTGGTACCACGTCACCTCCTCCTTAGTGTTAACTCCTTCAATCTGGATCAACGACGTGCTCGGATACTGGTTCGACTTCGACCTCTTGTACCCTAGGATCGAACCCCTAACGTACAACCTGAAGGGAGCCAAAGAAACAACTCAAATGCATTCATAACCAAGCGCATAAGATTCAACTCCACATAGAACATCAAATTAGACCCTCGCGGAGCGGGAATTCGAACCTGACACGCTCTCCTTGGCGCTCCTTCACCATGGTTGTTGATTCGGGTTCTGCAAAGTGCTCGGCGGAAGTGAAAATGGGCAAAGGGGATGCTACCGAAAAAACCCTAGACTGAATCTGTTTTTTAAGGGTGTGCAAGTGCCCTGGGCCGGGTTGGACGTCGATGCTAATAAAGGAGTTCAAACGTGTCCAGCCCATTTTATATATGGGATAGTGTTCATATTCTTCATTTGGGCCTAGGGGATTTAGTTCAAATGGAGTTGTGAAAAAATTTTATGAATAGAGTTGAGAATATCTTTATTTTCTGTTAAATCAAAATTCAATACCTAAAAAAAAGAATTAAGTCCACCTTTGCAGTATTGAACTTGGTGCCTCTAAGATCGGGATGGAAGAAGAACACCCCTGAGATTAGGTCGAAGGAAGAAATCTACAGGGGGAGGAGGGAAGTTGATGCCTCTTACCGGCGACAAAACGAAGCACACGAAAGGTGGTAGTACTAATGGATCTGAACCAATTGGTTGTGCCACTGCTCGACCTGGCGAGTCGGCACCAATAGTTGAGCGGAATGAGACGGTCACACCCAAAATAGGAAGACCAAGTCGTATTTGAGCTCGAGGATGAAAAGGAAGGAGAGGAGTCGAGCTCTTATCGGTGGGTACACACGGGTACATCGACCGATGAGTGGGATGAAACGATCCGAAGCCCGACGATTTCGACACTTGTGAGCCAAGAAAACTCTCAAAAGCTAGCAAGAAAAAAGGGTTCAACTATCATATAAATGCAACAGATTGAGCTTACAAATATTGCTTTCGCTGATGATCTGTTATTATTCTACAAACCCAAAAAGTGTACTCTCCAGATTATTAAGCATTGCCTCTTGGATTTTGGGATTGAATTAGGCTTGAATGCTAATCCTAATAAGAGCAAGGTGTTCTTTGCTGGAGTTAGTGCAACCATGAAAGAAGAATGGATCTGGGGTGCAAACATGGGAAACTTTCCTATTAGATATTTGGGTTTGCCTTTGCATACAAAAAAGTTGAAAATTGGCGAGTAACCTTATCAACAAAATTGTTACTCTAATTCAGAGAAGAGGCTTGAGTAAGCTCTCCTATGTTGCGAGAGTACAAGTCATAAACTCTATGATTGAAGGGGTATTATCTTTCTGGATGCAAGCACTGATTTTACCCTATGCAGTGATTAAGAGAATTGAAAGTTTATGTAAATCCTTCCTTTGGACAGGTTTGCTGGAGAAAAAAAAAAGGAGTCTTGTTGCTTGGTCAAAAGTTTGTAAGCCCTTTGATGAAGGAGGGTTAAATTTTAAAGAGTTGTTGGCTTGGAATAAGACTCTTATCTTTAAACTTGGGCATGATATTATAACTAATAAGAGGAATTTATGGACTAATTGGTTGATAAGAATCTGTTGTAAGGAAGCAGTTTTTGGGAGAGGCAAGTGTCCAGTTCTAATTCTTGGGTTTGGAAATCTGTTCTAAAAGTGAGAGATGAACTGAAAGAGGTTTTCCAAATGCATAACATTGATGTCATAAATAATGTGCAAGTCATTACCAAGAAAGACACTAAGATGGACTGTTTGGTCATATATGATGTTTTTAGGATGCATTTGCCATCCAAGTTTTGGTGTGCCTTGACCTGGAAAGGGATCCAATCCCGAAAATTGGCTTTTATTGCTTGGTTGGTCTCATCAAAAAGGCTTCCCACTGCTGGAAAGCTGTATAGCTGGGGGATTATTTAGAATCCTATGTGTCCTTTGTGTGGTCAAGAGGAAGAGAATGAAGACCATCTTTGGTTCAGATGCACTGTCATACAAGATATTGTTGTTTTGGTTCTGAATTGGTAGGTATTTCAATCAGGCTCCTTAAAATTGAAGAGTGGTGGCAATGGTTTGCTAGTTCTCCTTCATACAAGAACAACATCTTTCAAACTAAACTTACAACTTTCATTGAGATCAACTATTACACTTGGAAATTGAGGAATGAGATAGTGTTTTAGCAAGTTTCTCCCAATACAGAGGTATGTGCTCAAAGTATTATGAGAGACTGCAACATGAGGTTCATTATCAAGCTTAAGCTCACAGGGAGAAGAGGGCAAGCTTTGAGGTCAAGACTTAGATTTTAATTCCTGATTCTTTTTCTAGCTGAGTGTTGCATGTAATCTGCGTGGTTTTTTTTGGGTAGATCAGTTGTACAACACCCCCTTTCTTCCCCTTCTGTTGAGTATCTTTGTAGTTTTATAAGGATATTATGAGACAATGGAAAGGAAGACCTACATATAAGCTCGATTGCCTTGCTTTATATTAGTGTTGAACATGAGGATATATCCAGTCAAAGCAACAACTGGGTAATCGAAGGTGTTTTAGGATCTTGGAGTTTGATGTATTTTACCATATATCCTTAGTTGATATATGCTCTTGTATCCCCCCCCTTTCTGATAATATTTTACCATTGGATAAACAAGAGATAAACAAGAGATGAAAAGACATGAACCTTGATTCTCCTGCGAGTCACTTTGAAGATTCTTCATCTCGAAATGTCTTTCGATTGTGGTTTGGATTGAAAAATTTGGTTAAAATCACTTGAACTCTTTTGGAATGAAGAACGGCTTCTGTGGATAATGGTGAATTCTTTAGAAATTGTGAAAGTGAGAGAGAGAAATGGCGGTGCGCATGGTGAAAATGATATAAAGCGCGTTTGATTTTTTTTTGTCAGTTTTTTTAAAACAAAGAGCAATCTCGCCCTCCATTTTATAAGATCGAACGGATCGGGTGCGTTCTCATTTCACACATGGACGACCATTCGTACAAGACTCTTTATATATCTAAAATTAGTTTTAAAATTCGACTCGTAGTCGTGTATGATACTATGAATATAAGTAGTTATTTGTTTTGACACTTCCACCTAAAAACTACTTTTCACCTAAAAACTACTTTTCACCCAAAAACTACTTTTAACACTCTTGAAATTCGTAAACTCTCTACTTTTTATGTTTTTCGAGATATAAAAATTTCCTTTTTACCCAAAAACTCCCTTTCACTCACAAGTGAAAGATAAGGTTTTGTGAGAACTCCACCATTTTACGAGTGATAAAAATGATTTTCTTTTTTACGGTAGCCTGGGTGTGACTGTTGACGAGAGTAAAAGACAGCCAAGTGAAAATAAAATGTGACTAGAGAAAGCCCCGTAAAGTAGTAGCTGGAAGCGGCCTGAAGCCGTGCTTTGCTTATACACTGCAATACGAAACCCAACTCACCCTCCCGCTCACCTTTCCCTTCCTCCTCCAAACCTCACCCTACTCTTTCCAATGGAACCCCAAGCTCCGGCCGCGGAATCCGCCGCCATCGCAGACGAAGTCACCGTTGCGGCGCTTGCTTTAGGCTCCGGCGCCGACGAGATGGAGGTTCAGGAGGAGAGGGGCGGAGGTAGAAGACGACGCGGCGATCGAGTCAAAGGTCCTTGGTCCCCTGAGGAGGACTCCGTTCTAAGCCAGCTTGTGAGCAAGTTTGGGGCTAGGAATTGGAGCCTGATCGCCCGCGGCATCTCCGGGAGATCCGGCAAATCTTGTCGCCTTCGCTGGTGCAACCAGCTCGACCCTGCCGTTAAGCACAAGCCCTTCACCGGTGGGATTTTCTCTCTCTTCACCTCTTTTGTGCTTGGCGACTTCTTATTGTTTCCTTGATTTTTGATATGCTGTCCTTCCTCTGTGGTTCTACTGCTTGTTAATTGTGCTTTTCCTCTTTAGATTTATCCTTCTCTTTTTGTGTTCTCTTCCGTCCAATGCTGTACGAATTGTGTGCTTCTCACAGTTAGTGCTGTGATTGGATTAATCTGGCTGGGTACTTCGATTTTGTGCAAGTTGCTAGGTTTCAAGAATTTCTATCTGCAAGTTCAAGTGGAAGTTTCCATGTTGAATGGTTTCGGCTATGACCTTTTTGTTCCCTTCATGTTTTGGATAAGTGAAGAGTGAATGGAGATTTCTTGGTTACTTAGAGGCCTGAATTTCCACATCTGTTTTGTATTTTATTACAACTTGCGTGCAAAAGACTTCATTATTCTTTTATGCTAGCCAATCATACTAGGTCAAGAGCTTCTTCTCTGACAGATTTATAGACACCAGTTTGCTTGTACTTTCTTCTTGCTGAGGCACATGTCAGCTATGAAGCTTGGCCTGTACAATGATTAGCATTTTAGGGGTGAACTAGCTAATGCAAATGTCTTAGCACTGTTACTCGATGCTGCTGAATTTTCCTGTTACTCTGGAGCTTTTAAAGTCTCTAGACTTTATCATGCTTATATCACTAAAATTGTTTGCATTTCAGGCTAACTGCTGATTGCTTGGTCCTTCATTATTTGTCTGAATACGCTTTACATTTTGTGTAGATGTGGATATTGAGTTTTGCTACACGAATATATTAATGAAATGCACATAGTGTCTCAGAATTCATCTGATGTTTACAATCCAATCTCATGTTTGTTCCATTTATGCATCAAATAAATCATGTATCTCAGTGGTTATGGCTGTATCTGCATGTAACAAATTAAAAAAAAGTTCAATACACTTGCATGCCTCTACTGCATGTATATCATATCATAACTTGATAGGTCCGTTTAGTTTTTTTAATTTCATAAGCAGTTTAGAAAAGTAAGGATGGTAAGCTGGCACCTTTGTTTTCAGCCTTGTTTATATAGTGCTTATCTAGAGCTACTTTCTACAGATGACATATCATCCTGTTAAGTGTCTTTGTTCTAAAATGCTGTAGTCCATCTTATGAAACTTCTCATTACCCCAGCCTTGTTCAAAATAAAAGCTTCTAGGGAGTATTTATTTTGCTGTCTCAGTTTTATATTATCTGATGTATTGTGACTCAAATTTGCCTTAGTATTCTTGTTACACTGGACCATAATGGGCGATGGCAGAAGTTAAATTGTAAATTTTCCTATATCTGATGTAGCAAGAATTACATTTTCTTTTAATGAGTTATCAGTTTCTTGTAGGCTAGTGTCCTTTTCCAGCACATAGCTGTGTGCACTTTGTTTAAAAACATTTTTTAGGGTAGCTGTTTATAGTTGATCAGTAGTCTCGTTATACTTATACTTCTAATAATTCTTTCTTGTAAATGATTTAACTTTTCAAAAATTCCTGCATTTTTCCAATATAGGAACTATGACTAGTTTACCGTAGCTTACAAATAAATGGTGTTCATGTTCCTCAGTGCACTTGTTGTTTTATAAGATACTCACCCTAGCCTCCAGATTTCCAATTTAAGTTATAGAATTTGAGTTCTTTCTACATGATCAAATTTTCCTTTTAGGGCACTAAACTAGTGAATCCCAATCTCCTTGCAATGTTTGGTTCTGTAATACTTTGTACATGTCTCCTCTTGATTTTATTCTCATCTCCTCCTTGCAGTCCTCTCAGTTGCCTCTCCTCATAAAACACATTCTCACAACCTTCTTCCCGTCTTAGCTTGAAGACTCCAACTTGTTATCTACGTAATTTCTTTAGTATTTCCTTTCTGACTGCTATAACAAGTGAGGTTCCTTACTAGGAGCTTTTTCCACACAAATAGACATATTATCTTGCACAAGCTATAGGCAATTGAATAATGGTAGCAGCATTGATTTTGATCATATTGATGCAAATCTTGTTTAATTTATGCTACTTTAGTTTCTCTGTGGATGAAATGTTCATCTGAAAGTAGGTAAAAATATTTGCAGAAGAAGAAGATAGTACAATAATCCAAGCACATCATATCCATGGAAACAAATGGGCTGTAATTGCCAGGCTTCTTCCAGGAAGGACAGACAATGCAATAAAAAACCACTGGAATTCCACCTTAAGACGACGATGCATAGACAGTGACAAATTCACTACAGTGGAATCTATTAACATGACTGAGGATATTACAAAGGGCTCATCCGAGGAAACTTTGTCATGTGGTGGGGACGTTAATTCATCCAGAGCTTTTGATGCTAAGGACGTCACGTCTTCCGAAAAAGTGGATGACCAATTTGTACAAAGAGATGAACCTCAATTTGAAACCCAATATAACACCACCATTCAAGAGGAGGTATGCACCCTGTTCAAGCCCTGCCCTCGTGTGAGCTCACTGAATGTTTACAATCCTGTGGATGGTCCTGAGATTGCTATGCCATATCCATCAAGATTGGTTCCAATTCAAGGATCCTTATTTCAACCTCCCATGCCAGAGGGTGGAATTGGAAAATTGCTTAATGGGATTTTCAATGACAGAATGGTTCCTCAGCATTGTGGTCACGGTTGCTGCGGGCCAGCAAGAGTAGGTGATCCTCATCCCAAGAGCTCTCTACTGGGGCCTGAGTTTGTTGAATTCTGTGAGCCCCAGTCTTTCCCATACCATGAATTGGCTGCAATAGCAACTGATATAAGTAACATTGCTTGGCAAAAGAGTGGGTTGGAGAATAATAGCAGTAAGAAGACAGTGGATGTTACGGTTGGAGGAACAGCATCTCAAGGACACCTGTAACCGAGAAGCTCTGTTCAGGGAAATGATAAAAAGAAAAAAAGACCACAACTCACAAGCCAAGGGATTTGGTCAGTGATCTGTTAATGAATTTAAGATGATTAGCCGATCCGACGAAAGCAGGAGGCAAGCAGAAGGCTATGACTAGACTGCAGTGACTCTCAACGATCCATGTAAAGAAGCCCAATTACCATTGTTGTTGGAAAGTAAAGTTTGTATGGTCAATATTGGATGGTGAGAAACTGATCACCATTGGCAGTCAACTGCCATCTTTAAACTGAAGAAAAATAGGTGATAGGTTGCACTGCACTAGCCATGCAATGTCTGTATTCATCCCCGTGGAAAGTAGAGATTGTTTTTTACCATCGTTCGGTCTAACTGAGCAACTTTTCTTTCTTGCACTGAGATTGGAATGTCTCTATTCTATTCAAATGAAAGTGGGAAGAGCTGATTAGAAACGATATTTCACCTCTCCAGGTATAAATTGTTGCTTTTTTAAATAGCAACTCCCCTCAGGCTAAAACAAGAAGGCTATTGTAATACAGTAGAAAGCTATTTTTTTCCATTATGAACTGGAAGTTGAAAACCACACCATTTTAATACAGGAAACCTGTATTTAATTTGGAATCAATGGAGAATTTGGATAATCGGACCTGATATTCTTCAAACAACAGGATCCAGGAATTTTATTGAAAGAATTTTTACAAGATTGTGGTGGATGAATGTTTCTGTTTTTCCCCTTTCCCGAGTTATAACAAACTCCTTTCGGTTTTTACACTTTTTACCCTCCTATTCCCACTATTTACAAATAAGTCCCCTACCTTCCTGACTTATTACAAACAAGGGCTATACTATTTTCCCTGTAACAAAACACCCCCTGTTTGAGCAACGTTGACCTCAAGGTTGAAATGATAGAAACTTTTTCAACAAATCATAGAAAAACTCCCAAGTGGCTTCTTCAACTGGAGTGTGCTTCCATTGGACTAGAACCTTTGTAGCTGCTTGACCCTGTCTATTAACCATTTTCCTCTCAAAGATACTCTTGGGCTCTTTGACAAACACATCTAGCATCACTGTTGGCAACTCTGTAGAACTCAACACTTGACCAACATGTCGCTTCAGCTGAGACACATGAAAGGTAGAGTGGATCTTTGAAGAATCTAGAAGCTGAAGTTTATAAGCAACTTTTCCAATTCTATCCAGAACTTTATAAGGTCCATAATATTTTGGAGCCAACTTCTGATTACTCCTAGACACCACATTTTGTTGCCTATATGGTTGTAATTTGACATACACAAAATCACCAGTATGAAAATCCCTTTCACTTCTTCTCCTATTAGCCACTTTGCTCCATCCTATGATGTGCTCTAGTTATATGGAACTTCAAAAGCTGAATCATATCTTCCCTATCCTGCATACTTCTAGCTACCACATCCACCTTTGATTCTCCACGTAAATAAGGCAAATGAGTAGGTGGTGGTTGCCTATAAACCACCTCATAAGGTGTTAACTGAATTGAAGTATGATAAGATGTATTGTACCTAAAGTTTTGTGGATGGAAACAAGAGGATAAAGAGAAAAAGACAATGGCGTTCATCCCCAAAAAATGAAACGGCGATCCAAAAAGAACTTTACCCATCCCATGGCGGTAGGGAGATGAATTGTGCAAGTGTAAACAAGGGCAAAGCAAGTGCAAAAGTAGAAAAAAAAGTGAGAAGATTAAAGAAAGCTTACTTGAAAGCATGAGAATATGGAGGAAAACAAGCGGTGTTTGTTGTGGCAAGAGGAGATGAAAAAACGCCTCAAAATTGAAAGGTCACACATACAAGTACGAGCAAGAGAAAATGGGAGGACAAAGGAGAAGATGAAGTTGAGGAATGAGAAAATTTATCATCTTTTACTCACTTTTATAGTTGATGTTCTTAGGCTGGCCCATAACAGAAGTTTGTTTGGCCCAAGATACATATTCAACAAGCAACCGATCACCATATTTTTGTGTCTCGGGGTTCCTGCGAGAAGAAACATCAAGTCATAGTTGTGATAGTGCGCTGATAAATCGTGCGCTAAACGACAAGTTAGATGACCAAAGATGCGGGGACAATCGAGAGAGCCTAACATAATCCGCCAAAATCCCTTCTTGAAACACATATGGTGTGATTCCAAGGATGTGTCGCTGGCAGAGTCGCTCCCCTTCATAAAAAATACAACATTCTCACAAGGATCAGAACATCTCCACCAAGATTCACAAATATAGCGCGTTAATCAAAGGCAAGTGCAAGACTCATTCATAACCAGTGCAAAATTCCAACACAAGCACGAGATAGGCAACCAAGTAAAACTTCAAGAACAAGAATCGGGCACAAACTACCCTAACATGAATGTAAGGAGTCAAACCATTACATTCGCTAAATAGCTAGAAGCACTTGGGTGTCGACATGTCATTATAGGAATCACCATCCGACTTCAAAGAACACCACATTTGAATGAAGCATTACACTCGCTAAATGGCGAGATGACACATCGCACATCCCTTTAGCTGACTCGTGGAGCAAAATGCATGCACCAATGGCGACGAACCATGTCGCACATCCTCTTAACCAACTCCTAAAGCAAAGTGTTTTCCCCACATTCCACCAATCGATGATCAACGCATCACCTAACAACTCGCCTATCTCACATAAAAAATTTTCAATTTTCCAACCCACCCCATCGTCTATAAATAGCCAAATAAGGCGAAGGAGTCACAAAAAACATTTCTAGCTCAAGACAATCCCTTGTTGAAAAGGATTCGACATGTTGAAGCACACTGAAAGACCGCACTATTTACATTAGGGAGTTAAAAACAGGCTCTAAGTCGATGTCTTAAAGGAGAGTTCATGAGTGCATAATCTGTAACTAGGCTAAGGGATAAAAGAAGAACACACAAAATTGGTTGAAGCAGGTATAATTTTAACACTTACTAAGGTGTGTGTAAACTTAAAGCGCGTATCATAAAGTGTGAAATTCCGTTCCTCGAGCGTACATATTTTTCGGGTTTTCAAGTTTCAACACACACATTACGTGCTTCGACGATCTTTGTTGACAAATAGCTTCAATGTTGTCATTGGTTCCTTTAGCTTATGGTGAAGAATTCATGACAAATTCTTCTTCTGTTGCATGTACATACATGTGAAAAAATGGCATGTCATATGGACTTGTTCTCTTAGTAATGACACTCCGGAGAGCTCAAGGGTCTACAACTTGGAATTCTGCTCCATTTTTCACTATTGTTGATCAACTGCCTGTTTCTGCTTGGAATTATGCAGTACCTATTGCTCAATCTTTTAGACTTATTAGTATCATCCACTGTACTTAGCCCCGAACACCTTGTCTTCCTTGTGCAGAGCATTGTACTCGCATTGAGCGACTGCAGGAAGGAGAGCAGAAAAAGGAAGCACAAGAAAGATGGAAGCAGACAAGGACAAGAAATGGCGCATCTAAATACAATGCTTCATTAGTTATATATCTTGGAAAGCATGGCTGGCTGTTAAAGGCATGAAACGGCAAGACACAAGAAAGACGGGCAACCAATAAGTAGAAAGTAGAAACTACCATTCCGTTGATGTTTAATCATCTTGGAAAGCATGGCTGGCTGTTAATTTGGGTAGCTAGTTATAAATACAATGCTTTATTAGTTATATATCTTGGAAAGCATGGTTGACTGTTAATAAGGTACATAATAAGATGTATTTTGTGTCACACGATGATCACTTCAGCAGTAGTATGAATCTTCAGAAGTCGAGACCTAGCATATTTTCCTAGTCTTGAATGAACACTTACTTCAATGACCATCCGCTTAAGTGCCATAGAGCATTTCAGTATGTATATTGCAAGCTCCATCTCATACAATTGATCATGAAATCCTTCAATTTTGACTTCTTTCAAATTAAAATATTTTCTTTCGTTGATACTCGTAACGTCAGTGCCCCTATTCAACTGTCAGGCAGAATAAGGAAACACAAAAGCAATCAACAAGAACACAAGGTCTTTATCGAAAGCGATAGAACTTCAAGGGAAGGTGTGTATGTGGTGAGAGGATATAAGAACATCGACATGGTTCTTTCCAATTTTGCTTCTTTTAGAAGCGGGACGTTTGAAAACATTATGGATTCTATAGAGCCATGATATTCAAACTCCTCGAGATTAGGACATATGAGCCTTATCACAGACCAAGTATCACAGATGCTCATTTTCTTCAAGACACCTATCCGTACTAATCTTCTTGGCAGGTTGATCATAATGCTGATGTAACTATCAAAGTCAATCAACAAGTAGGATCTGAAATCTGTACAAACTCTAAACCATTACCAAACTCTAAACCAGCACATACTGTTCTCTAGTTTTTCACTTGCTCAACTATGTGGAGGGCGCTAGTTTTTAATTCTATGTAATGATTACATGCTTTTTAATTCTATGCAGTCATTAAATACTTGATTAACTTACCCTACAAAATTTACTTGTTTTAAATTGCTCACACAACCATCTTAGTTCGAATTTACGTGCAAATATGAAATATTTTTATTCATTTTGATTATTCTCTTACTCACCATCAAGTAGTGATTATACTTTGAAAATGTATTGTAAGATTTCATTTTGTAACGCATGTCATGAAGTTTTTTATGACATTAAATGTCATCAAGGCCATTTTGATGACATTTGTGGTGATAAACGGATGTCATCAACGCTTTTTTTAATGAAATTTGTGCCTTGATGACATTTGTGATGACAAAAGAATGTCATGTCCTTTGTAATATTTGTGATGATAAATGACCTTGATGATATTTGGGGTGACAAACTAATATCATCAAGTCCCTTTGATGACATTAGATGTCATCAAGTCCCTTTGCTAATTTAATGTCATCAATTTTTTTGATGACAAATGAATTTCATTAAGACCATTTTAATTATATTTGTGGTGACAAACGAATGTCATCAAGGTTCTTTTTTATGAAATTTGTGTCTTGATGGCATTTGAGGTGACAATCGAAGGCCATGCCCTTTGATGACAAGTGAATTTCATCAAGGCCCTCTTGATGACATTTTGTAAGGCCCAAGGACTTGTAAGCGCTATCCCATGCCAATGCGAAGACTTCCCAGGAGGTCACCTATCCTGGTAGTACTCTCACCCTTGCATGCTTAACTTCTGAGTTCTTTGTCCTCACTCGAACCCAGAAAAGGAAGAGCTCTTATTGACATGGGTAGCATCTCAATCCCTTATACACCACCCGGGTGTTACAATCTCCCTCACTTAAGCACTTGACGCCTCGTCAAGGCCCAAGCACCGCCCTTTGGGTGGGTCGAGTGATCGCCCCTCCGGGCCAAGCCAACTCATAATCTAGAGTCGGCTCTGATACCATTTGTAAGGCCCAAGGCCTTAGAAGCGCGTGCTATCCCATGCCAACGCGAGGACTTCCCAAGAGGTCACCTATTTTGGTACTACTCTCGCCCCTGCACGCTTAACTTCTGAGTTCTTTGTCCTCACTCGAACCAAAAAAAGGAAGAGCTCTTGTTGACATGGATAACACCTCAATCCCTTATACACCACTGGGGTGTTACACATTTGTGATGACAACTGAATGTCATCAGGGTCCTTTTTTATGAAATTTGTGTTTTTGGTGACATTTGTGATGATAAACGAACGTCACGCCCTTTGATAACCTTTGTGATGACAAATAGATGTTATCAATTAATGACCTTTGATGATATTAGTGATGACAATAAAATGTCATCAAATAATGTCATAAAAATGTCATCAAATAATGTCATAAAAATGTCATTAAATAATGTCATAAAAATGTCATCAAATAATGTCATCTATGCCCTTTGATGACAAAAAAACAAATGTCATCAAGGCTTTTTGATGGCAAAGGAATGTCATCAAGGTCCTTTTTTATGACATTTGAATGTGATGACAAACGAATACCATCAACAGACTTTGAAGACAATTGTGATGACAATCGAATGTCGTCAAGGAAAGCCCTTTGATGACGTTAAAAAATGTCATAAAAATCATTATAAAAAAACGTCATCAATGTTGGTCAACGCCGCTCAACAAACGGTCAACAACCAAGTTAACAATTGAGTCAATTCAATCAATGGAGAATAGTCAACTCAAGGGGATCATCATTATTATATACTAAAGCGGAGGTTTAAATAATATATAAAATGGTTCCAAGTTGAACCATATCATCTATTTTTTCAATCAATCTGATTAGTTAAATTTTAATTAGATAGATTTTAATTAGTTGTATTTATATATTAAAAAATAATTAGTACATTAGTTTTATTTTTGGATAGAATAGTTTTTTTAGATAAGATATGTATAGTTTTTTTTAAAGAATATCTTTGCATATATCAATTTTTATTAATATTTTTGGGAATGATAGTTTTTTTTGTAGACAAGATATGTACTTGTAAATTTTTAAAAATATCTTTGCCTCTAAATTTTTAATAATTATTTTTGAAAATGATAATTTTTTATAGATAAAATATGTACTTATAGTTTTATAAAAATGTCATTGACTATATCAATTTAATAAAAATTTAACAAATATAAATAAATAATACGATAATTCTTTAAAATTGCGTGCAGAACATGGGAACTAAGACTAGTAGAAGGTATATAGGGGGTGATAGGCTTAGATGATTACATGGGCCAAAAAACTACGATATAGTATAAATAATTACACTTATTAGTTATTTATTGAACCCTTACAATTTATATTTATTACTCCCTCCGTTTCTTGAAACATGTCCTCTTAGGTTATTTTTCATTTTTCATAAAACATGTCCTTTAATATTTTTTCCACCTTTTTCCAAATTTATCTCTACTTTATAGTAGTAATAATTACTCCAAACAATTTTCTAGGAGGGGTTATTGAGTACACATTTTCCCAAATGTAGGGGTAATTTGGGTAAGAAAAGGACAACTTTTGAGAAACAGAGGGAGCAATATATAATATATTGATATATAATTGACAATTTAATGAAAACAATTTATGTGGCAGTTTAACACAATATAAATAATATTTTTTGAAAATTATAATATATTTTAGGGAAATTCCGGTTGGTACCCTCGAGTTTATGGCTTTTCCAGATGGTGCCCTGAAAAAAAATTTATTCCGAGTGGTACCCCTGAACTTGTACTAAAGTCCGCCAGATGCCCTTAATATTGAATTTTCGTCAGTTTTTAACTAAATAAGTATGTTTTGTAATGAAAAAATATTTTTTATTAAATTAATTTAAAACAATATTTATGTTTAATAACAATTTAAATAAATCATATAAAATATTAAATTAAAATATTATATTATATATTTGTAAAGTTGATTGAATGTTGTATAATTAAAAAAATTTAAGTTAAAACAAAAAATTACAATATTTATATTAAAATTAATAATTAAAATTTTCATGTAGGTTTTATGTAATAATTTTGACAATTTTTTAAAAAAACTAATAGAACTATCATTATGGTACTCTAAAGTTACAATAAAATTTTGATTTCTATTAAGTTTTTAAAATTTTCCAAATTACTATATAAAATCTACATGAAAAATTTTAATCATGAATTATTTTTATTTTAATAAAAATATTATAATATTTTTGGTTTTAAATTAAAATTATATTAATTATAAAACATACAATCTACTTGACAATATATATAATATAAATTTTAATTTAATATTTTTATACAATTTATTTGAATTTTTATTAAATTAAATTTTTTTTCAAAATTTTCAAATATAAAAATATATATGTTTTTATTAGAAAACATACTTATTTAGTTAAAAACTAGCGAAAATTGACTAGTAAGGGCATCTGGCGGACTTTAGCAAAAGTTCAGGGGTACCACTCAGAATAAGTTTTTTTTAGGACACCATCCGAAAAAGGCAAAAACTCGAGGGTACCAACCGGAATTTCCCTATATTTTATTATTAAAATATATAAAAATAATAGATTATTATTAAATATTATTTTTTAAAATAATATTTAATAATTGTAAAAAATTCGATTTTCTTGACCTGTTGGGTCGGCCTGACTTGCCCGAAAACCCACAATGACCCGAACTGATTTGACTTGTGACCCGTTACAACCCGAACCCTAAATAATCGGACCCGAGACCCATTTGACAGCTCTAGCGATGGTTCATAATTCAGTCCAAAATTCTCAAATCACCCGACCTAAAATCATTAGAAAATTCAAAGACATCTAATCTAAATTAAAAAATATACAATAAAACATTAAGGGATCTAGAATTATGATACAAATAATTCCATGTTTTTACAACATAAATATACTTTATTATTTAAGTTACTCCAAAACCTTATTATGTACATATACTGAGGGATCTACAATTTAATCAATAATAAGAAATAATTACAAAAATAAAATAGAAGGGTAAATGAGAATAAAAATGAAAAAAAAATCTGCCTTCCATTTTATTTACAAGAGACTTACACATTTAAAAAAAATTAAAAGGCTTGATTTTACCTACTACTTACATTTTCTTTTAAAAAAGCAAATAAAAATTCAGCCGAGCCTATAAAGCCAGCATATCCCCATAAAACATTTTTATATACCCGCCTAGTTTTAGAGAGCACAGACCGGAAAAAAATTCCAGAAAAGAAGAAGAGAAGAATGTAGAAGTGTAGAAGAGTACTGTGTGAGTGTGTCTCTGGATAAAGACCTTTCTTCCTTCTTCCCCTTTTCTACCTTCTTCCTTCTTCCCCTTCTCTTCTTCCCCTTCCTTCTTCCCCTTCTCTACTTTCTTCTCACCCGCCGATCGATCATGCCTTTCCCGAGATCGCCGATGTCTCCACACCGTCTCCGTTCCAGACAATCTCTAAACTCCTATCGCCGGAGAATGCTTGCAATTAGTACTACTGCATTTATCCCTCTCATCAATGGGCTGATTGCCTTGACATTTTTCCCAAACCACAAACATTTCACGGCTTATGTTTCCTGTTCTACATTTATCCCACTTATATTTTCGTTTGGGCTAGTGGGATTTGTGGGTAGAATTCGCAGGAGTAAGGCGCGGTCGGAGAAGGTGCAGTGGCTAGAGCATTGGGTGACGGTGCTCTCCACACTGAATGATTTGGTATTTACTGTAGTGGCGCCGGATGAGTGGGGCACGGCGCTTGGCGCTTGCGTACTCATCATCTGGGGTGTGATAATTGACGCTGCCTTGGACCTGGAAACCCCACTGGCACTCGCGGCGAACTCCTCCGCCCTATCCATGGCGTTTATTAAGGGGATTGCAAAGGAGAGCGAGAGTCTGGTGGTGTTGATTGGGCTTAGGGTTTTTCTTACGGATTTCCCCCCTCAAGAAGTCCGTAAGAAAAACCCTAGTCCTGTCATGTTACCACCTTCCCCCTCAAAAAGTGCGTTTTTCTTTTACGGGGCTCTCCGTTTTACAATCTCATTCTCAGCCCGAATTTTCGTAGGCAATGTTAGGTCTCTTTCGGTGCTTCATTCATGGTCTCTTAAATTTTATCAAATGGAGATTTACGACGTCGCTTTTGTTTTTGTACTTATGATTTTTTATTTTATTTCGATTTTGATTTTGATTAAAGCTATGGAATCAAAGATTGATAAAATTGCGAGTACAGTCTCATATCTGGAGGAATTTGCTAAACATAATGAGAAATGGTTGCATAATGAATTTCACACGCTTAGCTTAAAGATCGATGTGCTTGCCCTTCAAAAGGGGATGAAAGTGTTGACCAGATGGTTAGTAAAATTTTAGCAGATTATATACTGCAGCCATATTGAACCTGTGTTGGCTCTTTCCTCCTCTGATTGTTTGTTGTTTTGGGGGATACAGGTAGATTCTCAAAATACGAATGATATCGAGTTGTTTGAAGAGAAGCGTATTGTAAGTGAACCGGATGTTGTTCTTTCTTGTTCTTTTATTTCCTTTTCATTAAATTGGTATCTAATTGTTTTGATGTTTTGATATTTTGGGGAAAAACAATTGAATGGTCATGGTACGTTGAAAAACATTGTCCTGAATGGTGTGACATTGATATAGATTTTGTTGTGAGAAATGTTGGTGATAACCAAGCACGGATTTAGGGGTGGACTAGGATGTGCTGCAGACCACCAAAAAAAATTAGATAATATATATTAAAAGAGTATTAAAGTAGATAAATGTCAATAAGATGTATTAAATTCATTCAAAGTAAATCTCCTAATAAGTCTATATAGTTTTCTACTACAAACTTCAAGTTTAAACATTCTCTTTACTCCGAAAATGTTACATCTATACTCCGGAAATAGTTTCCTTTTTACATATTTTTTCAATTACTTGACTATTTTGCTAAATTGGGGGATATAGTATTAAAATATTGATGATATGACATTATTATGGTCTTAATTTCAGTTCAACTTCCCAAAAAATGAAAGCACTACAGTTAACAATAAAGATGAATAACTAAAAATATATTATTTTGTGCAACAAATACCTTTTTTATGTTTTTATAACTACATATTAACTATTTCTATTAGATTATGTAATGGTTATATTTTAATGAGTAATAAAAGATTTTTAGTTATGACGTGTACTATGCAATCAAAAAGATCGATCTGAAAGGAAGTGGAGTCCTTCCCAAAGTGGCGAAAGAAATGTACATTTTGTTTGATCTCCATCATGAAATTATTCTGAGGTACTCAGTGTTTTCTTATGTATTTCTCCTCAGTTTCTTTAGTCTCATGACAATTGGTTGTGTAATAGTTAGAAACATAACATTTTTTGTTGGTATTTAGGTTGGACCGAGCTTTTTTCCATGGGACAAAGGTTTATATAATCAAGGAGTTGGTTGATTGTGACCTTGAGAACTATATTGTGGAGTTCAAACAGACTCATTTGAAGGCACGTAAGGGATCTACACGATATTAAGTATAATGTCCTCTGAGGATACAAAACATGCAGAGACAACTTAGGGGATTTTTTTAGGCAAAAACGCAGAATATTCTAGAAGTAAAAGTCATGGGCTAGAACGACAAACAGTTAGCCTGTGATGTTGGAGTTGTTAGAGTCACATGTAGGTTACATGTGTATGTTTGTGTCAGGGAGGGGGGGGGGGGGGGTTCAGTTATCCAGAAATCATATTTTGTAATGAGCTTTGCCTAAGGACCAGTTTAACTGGTTTAGAGAGTAAACATAGGGGGTTCATCCCTAGGCTCTGGTTTCTCTTTGATGTGTCCCTTGGCTATGGTTTCTCTTTGGTGTTTCTGTGACTTGTTGTGCTAATTCTGTGTATTTGAGTGCTCCTGATTTTTAGCTTTATCTTGCTCTCAAGTTGGTAGATATTATAATGCTTTTTTTGTTTCAGAAATGGATGAAGCAACTTTGCAACGTTCTTGCCTATCTCCACAACAGGAACATCATTCAACGTAATGTGTAACCTGCCAGCATATGTGTGTCTGATGAGGGTGACATTAAATTGGGTGGTTTTGATTCCTCATGTAGCTCGTTTGAAGATGTTGAGCTCTCACTTGAGGTAAACTTCAATCTAAATTCAAAAGCCTTTTCGCTTCTCACTTTTTAATCTTATATGTTTGTTGTAACATTGAAAGTTTCTAAGTTAGCGTGTAGAATTTAGTACACAGTTTGAAAGTTTCAAGTGTAGTGTATAAAGTTGAGTTCACTGTTAAACTGTATCATGTATAGAATTTAGTTCTCACACTTTCAAGTGGCAGTGTTTGTTTCCTATGCATGTTGTCGTCATCATCATCATGATGACCTAGTGAGGCTCCGCTATAGCGGAATCTGGGGGGTCAAGATGGGGTACCCCTGCCCAAGGGAAAGGGGATACGTACGAGAGATTCAAGAAAAACTAAAATTCAGCTATGTGACATAATAACTGAATATATTTAGAATGCACCAAAATTGATATAAAGAATAAATCCATCTCAAAGGCAGTGCATAAAAGCCAATAATCATGAGGATGTGCTCGGTTCCTATACATGTTGTAATTCTAAATTTAGTTCAAAGCATGTATAGGATTTAGTTCATTGTTCAAAGCAATGTACAGAATTTAGTTCACAATTAAACTGTTTGCTTCTATTTTATATGCATGTTGTAATTTAAAAATAGTTTGAAGCTTTTTTCTACTCTTATATGTTGTAATATATAAATTCAAAGATCTATATGAATTCAATTCATTTTTTAGGCCATGCACATCCAGTACAGGGCTCCAGAAATATTTTTCTGGTGCGAGAAATACACTACAACTGTTGACATGTAGTCGATGGGCTGCCTTTTGGTCTACCTTGCAACTTCAGGCAAGCCACCCTTCAATGTGGGCAAAGGCAAAAGGCAGGATCTTCAAATCCTAGATAAGATGTTTAAGAAACGTAGAAAACCATCTGAAGCAACATGGCCTAGGGCACTAGCCTTTCCAAAGGAATTGCCAATTGATGAATATCCAACAGAGCCAGAGGTAATAGACTTTATTGAAATTCTAAACTTGAAATGTATTTTAAATACTATAATGTTTTTTTTACTAAAATTTTGAAAGGCTTTTGTGGCTTTTGCGAGAGAAGTGGAGGGGGTGCTGTATGTTAATGGTTGGGATTTGTTGATGGTTAGTCAAATTGTAGTGGCCTGACTTTGATTTCCAAAGGATTGGTCAAACTGTGACTAACTTTGTGTTTGTTTTCCGTACATTTCAGAAGATGCTTACCTACAACCTAGAAGAAAGGATATCTGCGCAGGACGGTTTGAAACATACTTTTCTAGCATAAGACTCGTAAATAAGTTTGAACTTTCTAGGCATATAATGCTCATGTGAGATGGGGGTTTTGTTGCATGTATGCTTGATGATTCTTGAGCTACACATACTAATAAACTACTGGGCCACCGACAGAGGATAATTGCAGAGGATGGGTTGAGCCATCCCTTTTTTGCATAGGATTTGTGAACTATGTGAATATTTTTGAGGACGTAGTAGGCATATAGTGCTCTCATATGAATTGGGTGATTTTCATGATGAATTTGCAAACACAATTGGTACCTGAGATTGATTCTTTGGGTTTGAGTTACTATTGTTGAAGCATTTCCCCTGGTAACAACGTTCCATTATAAATTGCATTTCAGATGGCATTCTTTGTTGATGAATTTCAGTGTTTGCATTTTATGATTACATGATTTTGTTATTATTGTTTTCTTATTGATAGAGGGACTAATGAAAGAATAGAGGTAAGAAATAGAGAGATCATCCACCTTTTTTAACCTTGAATATTTACTCTTAGCCTGACTATATATGGGTGGTAGTGCTTGTTGAAACCCGATATAATACAACCAAATGGTTTTCATATGCAGATTATTCTCGTACGTAAATTATCCCCCCTTCCTGCCCTTCAACTGATTGTTTCGTAATCCTTTAAGTGAGATCAAACACATCGAATCTAGGTACAGGAAAAAATCCCGACCCAAAGAAGTTATTCAATCTTTTATTTGTCCTTGACGTCTGCCTATTTATATAATCCTATTTATATAATCAGCCTCGTGCTTGCTTGTGCATAAATGCTCGATGTGGGATAGCATTTGAAAATTACACTTTGGCTCCCCACTTACTTGGAGGCAGAGCAAAATTACAGTCGAATTTGTTGACTTTTCAACAAGCTTTTTGATGTGTTTGTACCAAATTAACACAAGGTAATGCATGGGGTCGATCACTAGCCTTGCTTACTGATTTATCATTTGGGTTGGGCTCAAACTTATTTATCTAATGTGATCAAGCCCATGCACAAAACAAAAGACTAAGGTTGTAATCTCTTCTATTGGGGCCAATCCCATTTGTCTTGCCAACATATGAATGGCACCATCTGAAATATCGCATCAATTGCTAACATATATATATATATATTTTTATATATATATATATATATATATTTATAGGGTCCGGTTCAGGTGCGAATGGGCGCTCATGTGCGAAATAAGAAAGAAAAAGAGCCGTTGGATCAAGAAAAATCAAAGGCGCTGATCATTTCACTTAAAAATGGGAAAAAACGGCACGGGCGAATTATTGGCGAATTATTCGCGTATTTTTGAAAAAAAACGGAAAAAGGACACGCGCCCAAATTGTTCATCAGTATTGTGAATTTGTTCATCAATAATGTGGATTTGTTCATCAAAACTGTGATTTTGAGCATAAATAAAATATTGCTTGTGCATAAAAAATCTATTGTTTGTACATAAAAAATGAACAAATGTGTATCAAAATTACATGCAATATGCTCATCAACATTGTGATTTTGTTCATAAAAAACGAAAAATATTTATTCATTAGTTTTGCCATATTTATTCATCAGTTTGTGCATATTTGTTCATTAGTAACATCAATTTGTTTACTGGTTTATGCATATTTGTTCATTGCCTTTTTCATATAATGGTTCATTACTAGATGCATATTTGTTCACTTGTAACCTCAATTTGTTCATTGCTATATGCATATTTGTTCATCAATAACATCAATTTGTTCATAGCTAAAATAAGGCACAAACACTCCTCTTCGATTTGTTGCTATCTTGTTCTCTTAGCATACACCATATTATTGCAAAGTCAATTTCTTTATATATTATCTTTTGCATTCAAGTTTCTACATCAAACGTATCTTAATTTGGTACTATATTGAACACTTCATTTGTATTGACAAGTTAGCCTTAAAGCACTTCATTCGTATTATACTTTGAATTCAAGATAGCCTTAAAGCACAAAATAAATGCAAAAATGCACAAATAGATAGTCCTAAATGTACAAGTTGATGGTATTAATAGTTCTAAATGTACAAGTTGATAGCCTTGACACATAAAACATAAGTTTATTTCAATTCACAAATAATGGTATAATAATGAACGAATAATGTTATATCAATGAACAAATAAGGGTATATCCATGAACAAATAGGGTATATCAATGAACAAATAATGGTATACCAATGAACAAAAAAAGTATACTAATGAACAAATAATGGTATACCATGGGTATATGAAATGTTATCAGAATCCCGATCCGATTCTACGATTCTAGCGATCATACGATCCATAACACGCGAAACGATCCACAATCCCAAGTAGAATCTTATCAGAGTAGGATCTTAAATGATTTAGAATACAATCTCGATCCCATCTTGATTTTACATACGATTTTAGCGATCCTATAAACGATTCTAATGATCCTACAAACGATTCTATCGGTCCTATAAAATGACAATTTTAACTATATATTATTAATAATTTCACAGTTAACGTATCATTTCCATTAAAATAGTTGACTAGTCCATCCTATACCATTTTCAATAATCAAATTAATAATGTTTATCATTTTCTTACATCATATATAACAAAATATACAATCTATTAGGTTATTCTTGCATACTTTTAGTTATAATGTAGGATCTTACGATCCAGCGATTCGATCCTACGATCCGATCCAAAAGACCCTCAACGATCCAACCTGGAATCCCGATTCTGATAACCTAGCCTTGGGTATATCAATGAACAAATAGGGGTATATCAATGAACAAATACGAGTATATCAATGAACAAATATGGGTATATCAAAATTAATTATATGTGCATAAAAAACTACATAATATTGTATTCCTACACATAAATAAGGTTAAAAAATAAAATTAAAAATAAAAAAAGTTCGAAATCAATGAACAATGTTATCAAAAACTCAATGCACAATTAGTTAGTGTTGATGAACAATTGGTGAATATTGATGAACAAATCGCTATTTCTGATGAACAAACTGGGCGCGTCTCATAAAAACGTATTTTTCGAAAAATTCGGGAAAAATTCGTCCGTGTCGTATTTTATTGAAAAGTACGCGAATAATACGGGAAAAATTCGCCCGTGCCGTATTTTTTTTTTTTTTAATAAATGTTTAATCAGAGACGTTGATTTTTTTAAATGAACGATCGAGATTTATTCTTATTTCCCACATAGGCGACCATTCGCACGAGACTCTTTCTTTCTCTCTCTCTATATGTATACTTTATGTACGACTTTAGTATGCATGGCCATTCAAGAGTGATTTTTGCCATATAATATGAACTTGCCTTGATTCCAACACGTGGTTTCGCGCATGCTCCACAACGTCCTTGACTATATTCCGTCATTTTGTACGTATGATTTTATCCTTTAATTATTTAGCTGTTATTTCGCACAAAATTAGTACTCCCAACGTGGAAGCTGTGAAGATGGATTGATAGGCCGAATCATAACCAAAAAGAACATTTTGTCAACAAGTCAAAGAGAAGGCATTTGAATGATATGAACTATGAAGCACTCTATTACTTTCCTGTAAAAAATAAAATAAGAATCTCCTCAGAGACAACCTATATAGATAGAGGCTTCAAGCCTTTGGACATTTGGTTCAACGGTTAAGCTTTTGGGATAGTACCCTGAGTTCAACGTTTTGAACCTCACGGGCGGCGGTTTGCCCATTTTTCTATAGAATTGGTTAGTAACTAGTTCTCATTCATACTGGATGCTCTAAGCTAGCCCAAATAATACTTGGGACAACCTAAACTCTTATCCTTTAAAAAAAGATAAGAGGCTTCAAAATTTAGTCCTCGAGATGTCTGTAAAGATAAGAGGCTTCAAAATTTAGTCCTCGAGATGTCTGTCTCAACGGGTTTTTGTTAGCTGATAGGTCTAATAAAAGTGGTTTCAATGCCTGAAGCCTTCCACACCAACCTACAAATAATTATGAGAATAACATCATTTTTATATAGAACATCATTTATATAGAGAGAGAATGGATGAATCACGAGAGAACAATATTTATTAAGAAAATAAAGAACCTCCACAATATTATACAAGTGAATGTTCATATTATTGTTATTGTGTGCATTATTATTATTTAAGTGAACGTGCATAATTTTTGTAATTAAGTTTATATGACCTTTTATTATTGAGTGTACGTGATTTTTTATCATTCACACTTGGTTATAGGGTAATGCACACTCAATTATAGGTCATACATACTTAGGGCTTGTTTGGTATTTGTTGAGGAAAGGAAATGATTAAGAGAATGAATCTAGTCCATTAGTTCATTGATCAATTTGATAACTATTATCTCTCCTTTCCCATTTCTTATGTAAAACTTAAGATAATTCTCGCTACCTCTAACATGAGATAATCATATCACCTATTCTCTTCTAACCATTATTTTTCTTGCAAAAAAGAAAGAATCACTACCATTTTACATATAAATTTGTTTCTTTTCTCTTTCCTTTCCTCATTTTTATACCAAACGGAGGCATAGTAGCAAGATTATCCACACTTAGTTGTAAGATTATGTACAGTCATTATAAAGTCACATACCCTCCTAAAAAAAAGCATAAAACCTTAGGTTAGACTAAAAAGTGCACAATAAAAAATCCGTAGTACTAAACTATATATGGCAGAATAAAAATTGCAAAATCATATGTAGCACAAAACCTTAGGTTAGACTACAAAGTGGACTATAAAAAATGGATTGGAGGATCCTCATTTACCCACAAAGTGCAAACATGTCCAACCACTTCCAACTACTCGCACCAAGATTGAAAATCCATGTGACATTTCAAAGTTCATTTCCAAATAACAAATTTAAATTTAAAAATAGAAGAAATTTAAAAGAAAAAAGGACATTCCCTCCCAGCTCATACCATCTAGCATGACAGCAACAACTCACGCCATGTGCTCCTCCACCCGGTCACTCATGTTGTATCAACCCCAGAGACGTAGAATTTTGAAAGAATAATCTTGCACTAATTTTGTGCAAGAAAATGCAGATGATAAAATATTCTTTACATTTTTAATGTTTCCTGTGACAACACCAGCACTTTGATGAGAGCTTTTTCTTTACAAGGAGGAGGATTTTGATTTCTGACTTGTCATTGAACCCAAAATTTCATTTTCAACTTACAAATTACAAACGGTGATGTTTCATTACAGATGAACCGCGTTACACCCAATCAGTTACAAAGAATGAACCACGCCCTGCCTGTTGCAACCCCTCCAGAGCGTGTCTAGATCACCAAACCATCCCTTCATGAAGCGAAAATCCATCCCGCGCTTACTTACACGCCATTCATAGCTGAATCCGGATGGACAGTGTGGTGGCCATCTTCCATTGCTTTGCCATTCATTTGTGCCCTCTGTCTCTGCATTATCAGAACAGACAAAATATTAATAAGTTTGGAGCACTTATTGATACAGATTTATTATTCTGAGAGCTAATAGCAATTGTATACTAATATAATTACAGCAAAATCCTTGTTTGCATACCCAATCAATAGTTTCGCCAGAGTTTCCGTTCAACAGCTTGAGGTGGTCTTCTTTCATCTTTCCCTCCTTCTCTCTGTTGCTCAATGGTAATATTAGCGAGGCCACTCCATTTGAACGGTCTGGCATTTCTGTGAAGAAAATTACTGGACTCAATATTACAGGACAGCAAGAGGATAATAAGAATTAGTAAGTTGAAAAAAGAATCAGATTCAAACCTGGAAGCTGTTTGTCAACAAAGAAGACCACTAGGTTCACCGTATACCATGCTACAACAACATCCACCGTGTAATGTTTCCGGGATGCTATGATCAATAAACTCTGCACTACAGCAACTAACCATCCAAGCAATTTGATCCACCTGCATTGTTCATCAAATTCTTAAGGTAACTGCTACATTAATCATTCATCAGAACACGTGAGCGGATTTGAAATCCATATACACAAAATTCAAGCAAATTCACCTCTTTGTGCCATATTTATGGTAAGTGCGAACAAAAACAAGCGAGAAGATCATGTGAGATGAAAATATCAGATCACCACAACCAAAGAGTACTCCCCGAGGAACTACATATTTTAAGAACATCAAGTCAGGATAAGACAACTCTTGAAGTTCACAACAATGCATATCATCTCAAATAAAGAATCTAAACTCACAATTTATCAGAAGAACTTCATGGATACTTTGTGGACGAGGGAGTGTGGCAAGTTTTGAACCCTGCATGTATAAGAGGTGTTATTATCTTAGAAAGAAGAGTGAGTGCTGTAACTTCATTATTTTTGTGTCACTAGGAAGCGGAACGTGATCAGAATAATAAATTATGCCAAGGATTTACCTCACGACAGTGATAGTTTGGACCAGGAAGCTGAGTAGAGTAGAAAGTTATGATCCGGAGCATCTGAGAAGCCTGGCAAGAGTTTTACAAGTATATGATATTAGAGATTGTGTTCATTCATGATGTTTCATTCATGAAATTGTTCCAACAAGGCAATAAATCATCTTGTTTGCGTATTTTGAAAAGGTGGTTAAACAGGACTTGAAGATACATAATCACAATTGAAACAACCATTACTGAATACTTACAACCAAAAAAGCGAGGACACGGCACCAGACTAGTACTGTGTAGATCTTTTTGCTTTTGAAGATAAATGGATGGAAAGTCCACTGCAAACAAAATATGTCAATTGATATAAGAATTTTGAACGGTCTGATATCAATGCGTGCGATGCCATTGACTTCAAAATTGACAAGGAATTCTTAAAAAGTATGCAGGGAGAGGGCTCCAATTGATAAGTACGAAGTGCCATTACAATGGCTGGTCAATTGAAGCATCCAATAAGTTGACAACTAAAAGGTCATCAAACATTATTTTGATACATGAAACATTCTTATATTGAAATGCCAATCCAGATTACACTCTTACTAATAATCTAGAGCACTTCAACGGAATGAATGCAAAGGACACAAATTAGGATAGACAACCTCTCTCTACTCACCTAAATTAAATGTCACTAGTTGTTGTCTATTGATTTTATTTCTAGAATGTTGAGTTGTGTAACTTCTGTACCAAGAAGTCACCAGGAAAAACGAAAATTATGCAATGGAAGCCAAAATAAATATGCTGCACTCTCAAAATTTTCTTTCTTCGGCACACCAAATGCATCAGAATGTGGTCAGAGAGAAAGAGATAATACAAGAACACTTTTGCACAAGGTAGGAAAAGAAAAAAAATTACCAGAACAAAAGATAAAAAGATGCTTGTGAACACAGTCTCACTAATGTAAGCTTTGTCTGGTCCAAGTTCCTACATTCCATTAGGTTGAAGTTAGACATAAAATTTGTAAATTGAAGCAAAGAGCTAAAATAGAACAACAAAAATATTTACCGGAAGTAGAAAAAAGCCAGAATCTTGAAGGATTGGCCCTGGTCGATGTATATAATGAACACCTCGAGCAGCAAGTCCATGAATATACTGTTGGAAGAACAATATAGTTCAATGTTAAGCAATACAGCATGAAAAACTTTCCATTTCTATTTCAGGAAACAACTGCATTTAAAACTAGAATTATTATTCAAGATTGCAAATGAGCTAAAAAGGTATAATAGAAAATTGGGGAAATATATAAAGGTATAGAAGCAACTAAAAAATGTTATGCTTACAATGCTTAGACATAATGGAAGTGACTAGATTCATTTCAAGATTTTGATTGTTTCCAGAATGCATTTGTTCAGAATTTACTGAATTGATCATTGAATCAAACAGAAGGATGTACAAAGTATAATATCTAGCTCTTGCTTGAAAATAACACCAAACGTCTATGACCCCTATATCCTTAGTTGACTTTGACCACAAGAAAATATCAATTGTAATCAGAACTCTCCATTGACTTAGTCTGCAGCTTGCCCCCTCAAGTTTCAAATAAGGGAAAACAAGCCAAATGAAAGAATTGTTAAATGCTGAGCAGAGAATGTATAGGAACCCGTTTAAATGCATAAATTCAAAATTCTACAAAATCATATATATGCTCAATACTGGCGAAAACCCACTCAATTATAGCTGGCAAAAAGAAGGAAATTCCCACCTCCAGAAAATACACAGCTGCCATCTAGATTCATATTGTTTCATTGTACCAAATTAACAACATCATAGAAAATATTGAGCTCAGATTGGGCATAACGAAACGAACCTGACAAATGAGACCTGCAAGAATATACTTCCAGCTCTCGCAGAGCAACTGAATTTCTGTAGATACTTCGGCACAAAATCTCTTCCAGAGCTGCAAGACCGAAAAACACACAAACAAATAAAATTAAGGTAATAAATAAACTCGCAGAACAATCAATCTGCAGAGATCGAACAAACTAAAAAAATATATAAAGCAAGGACCTTAAACATTAGGGGAAAAACGGAGTAGGAGAAGAAGTAAAAATTGAAACACAAAGAGACCTTTGATGCCTCGCGGTTGATATAAAGCGACATTTTCTCTTCCAAGTACATCCGGAGCTAGATTACTTCACAATCAAAATCTCAACTCAAAGGATGCCAATGGTAGCAGGTTGAAAGTATCAAACTTTCCAGCAATCCTCAAAATCACTCTTCAAAGCACCAAATACCAAATCGAATGTTGAGAGATCAGAAATACGAAAAAGTAAATCGGAATCTGGAAACTAGAGGTCTTTTGCTTTCTTTCCGGGTGATAATATTGAGCAGATATTTGCCGAGAGAATTGAAAGGAGAGAAATTTATACAGAAAGGGGAAATAGGAATTGAAAGGAAGAGAATTTCCTGTTTTGGAACCTTCCACGAGTCCGACGCGGTTGGGAAAGAAATCAAAATCGTGGAATCTTCTCTCACAAGAACAAATTTAAGAGAATTTGGGTTCGTCGTCTTTGGCTGCTTGAATGCGACTATGCGAGTAGAGAGCACGGAGAGGGGAGTCTCGAATTTGAAGGCTTTTTATCGTTAACCACCTCCCCCCTCTTCTCTCTCTCTGGAGGAGGTTCCGAATATTTTAATTATTTATTTTGAGTTGTTTATTTGATCTTTTTTGAAATTTTAAATGAAAATATGATCACTTTTCTTATCATTATGATCTGTAAATAAAGTTATATATTTATTTCCCTTCATTTTTAGAAGCCTAGTTTGAATTCTGACTGCCTTGAGTAATTAAACTACTGAACAGGGTTTGCAAACGAACGTTGTGCGTGCTAGTATGGATTCCATCATTGGATTCGTTCCGGGCCCTCCAAAGTCCAAAGTTCAAAAGATGGTTTGAATTCATTATATTTCCCTTTACATGCTGGTAAGCTGGTTGTACAATTTGTATATATTCCCAATATAAACGAAAGAGCAATTTTAAATAAAAATGTTTTTTTACCCCTAACTAAAAAGAATTCTTATAGACAATTGTAATAATTGTGGGTTTAAAAATCTATTTGACTACATAACATTGATAAAAATACAAAATACTTTCAATCAGTTTCAAAAATTCGTTCTTTTAAACAAAGAATTGTTAGCTTTACAACGTCACAAGGAAATATTATTTATGATCATGACACAATTAGCCGAGCTATTTTTTCAGAAATTCAAAGTAGGTTCTTGCTTAATCCTTTATGTATAATTCAACCACATGATTTAGATATTATTCCTCAGTTAGTATCACAAGAGGATAATTTCCTATTTACTAGATCTCGAACACAGGGTGAGATTTAAAAGGTGGTTGGTGATTTAGCGCCAGATAAATCCCCAGGTCCAGATGGTTTCACAACGGAATTTTTTCAAAAATATTGGCATATTGTTGGCACGTCTATTTGTTTAGTAGTTAATTCTTTTTTCCACTCAGGACATATGCTTCAAGCCTTAAATAAATCTTTTATTACTTTAATACCTAAAATAACGATGTCAACTACTATTAATCATTATAGACCTATTAGTCTTTGTAACACAATTTATAAAATTATTACCAAGATCATTGTTTCAAGAATGTCATATATACTCCCTTCTTTAATACACCCTTTGCAAGGAGCTTTTGTTCATGGCTGTTTGATTCAAGATAATATTTTAATAGCTCATGAAATTTTTCACTCTTTTCATAAAAAGAAAAAAGGTGCGAAAGGATGGATGGCTATTAAAATAGATATGGAGAAAGCATATGATAAAATAAACAAGAATTTTATTAGACAAATCTTTTTAAAATTCGGATTTAGTTCGCATTGGGTACATATAATTATGACATGTATTACTTCGTCATCTTCTTCTGTATTAGTTAGTAATGAACCAGGACTGAAGTTTTCTCCTCAATGTGGAATAAGACAAGGTGATCTGATGTCCCCGTTTATTTTTGTATTATCTATGGAATATTTAGCACATACTTTACAATATGAGTCGTCACTGGCCTCTCAAAAAGTTGGAATACAGTTAGTCAAAAATGGAACATGTATCCCTTTTTTGAGTTTTGCAGATGATACTATTATCTTTGCAAATGCAACTCTTGATAATATACATTATATTAAAAATTTCCTACACAATTTTAGTGTAATTTCTGGATTATCTATTAATTATAATAAAAGTTCTTTTCAAACCTCGACAAATATTCGCGCCCTATAGCTTTATCTTTGGCAAGTGTTTTAAATATTCAGATTACTACTACTATGGAAAAATACCTAGGAATACCTATTTTAAAAGGTAGAGTGCAAAATTCAATGTTCTCGGAATTAATAGATAAATTGAAACATCAATTAACTCAATGGAAAGCTAACTCGATTTCTCAGGCAGGTAGAATTGTTTTAATTCAGTCAAATCTTTTAGGACAAATAAGTTATTTAATGTAAAGTTTCTTCCTTCCTAAAGGTGTATGTGAAGATATAGATAAAATTAATAAAATGTTTTTTTGGAATAAATTTACTCCTAACCATCATCCTTTAATTAGTTGGGATAAAATTTGCTCGCCTAAAGAATTTGGAGGTGTTGGTTTGAGAACAACCTATAATAATAATGTCTCTCTTCAAATGAAACTATTATGGAAAATTCTAAATAGTCCAACAAATGTTTGGGTTAAAATTCTAAATGAAAAATATTTGTGATGAAACCCGAAATAAACCGTTCGCTAAAAGACAAGAGACGAGATTATTATATTCGATTGTGCGAACACTTGCTTCTTTATTTATGATTTTCTTTACAACGAGGTTACAAGACAACGAGGTTACAAGCCAACGAGGCCTACAAACACTTAAGATTTACACCCTAGAACCCCTACGGTTGTTCGAGATTTCGATCTAACAATGTTCGAGATCTCCTAGTTGCTAGACGATCCTATCTCCTAAGTATCGCTTGCTTGACCTTGGTGCGAGGTTGATCTGAGGAAGCGGTGCCGATGAATTGCGGGATTGGGTAGCAAGGTCTTTGATGTGAACGAGATCTCTGCGCGACTTGAAGTCTTTTTGTGGACTTCACTTGTCTATAGCGAGGTCTTTTGACGATGTTTCGATCACGTCGATCTTCAACGAGCAAGATAGTTCTTGAGTTCAAGATGTTTTTCGACCCCTTTTCCATACGAGGTTCTCCTCTATTTATAGAGGATTGGAGAGTCAAGTTTTGATCATGGTCCGATGTGGGACGCCCGAGATCAGGGCCTCTGATTGGTCTAAAGGCGAGGCAGCTAGTGATTGGTTTAGGGGAGCGGCGTTAGCTGAGTGGCTCTGGTGGGCGGGTGTGTCAGTGGAGTCGGTTACGAGGTCTAAGCCTCGTTCCGAGGTTTCGGAACCTCGGAGGACCTCGTGGGGGCAGGAACTTTTGTTTAAAATAAATGAGGGATATGGGTGTGGGACCCAGAATCATCCTTGGGAATCCCATCGGGTCTGTTTGTTCCTTGTACCCCGGGCCCACCTCTTACTTTACTATTTTGGACATCATCACAACCCCATGGCCTGGGGATCTCGCCCTGAGGGCCGCAGGGCATAAGCTCCTTGGGGTCGCGGTTTACGAGGTTTTTGGAGGTCGGGAGAACACTTTGCGAGGTTTTTTTTTTCTTTGCGAAGCTCCGCACTTAGGCTTTTTTCTCGCTTGCATGGGTGAAGTTTTCTGGGCCCGCTCTCCATGTTTTGCTTAATGGGCCATTCAGGCGGGAAGGGCCCAATAAGCCTTTCGGAAGCGGGGGAGGCCCAAGCCTGCTCTTTATAAGGGCGTATCTCACATGCTTCCCCTTCATCTTCTCTTCCAACATTTTCGCCCTCTCTCTCTTCGTCTTTTCGGTTTCCCGCTAGCGGTTCTTTAGACGGTTTCCGACGAACCTTCGCCACTTTCCAGTTGCGCCACCGCTCTTTCTACGCTGACTCTAAGCAAGTAAGTACTCGTTCCTCTTCTTCTCGTTTTTGGGTGTTCTTTGCTTTCGATTTTTCTCTTTCTGTTATGTGTTTTGGAGGGGTGATGGTGTGTCGCCTAGTGTTTCGCGCCGGCGTCACGGCGGCGAAATAACGGTGGTGAGGTCGGCGTGAGTTTCTGCGCGTAGCCCTCGCCATTTTTTGTTCTTTTTTGCTTGGCTTTGTGCCCTAGCGGGCAATGTTTGTTTCTCGGTGTTCCGTGCCAGCGTCATGGTGGCGGGACGGTGGAGTGAGGGTGGCGACCGCCATGCTCTCGAACCCTTCGCTCACCAACCGACGGTTGGGTCTCTGCGATTCTTTTGGTGGTTTTGAATTTTGAGATCCTCGGAAACCCGAACGTCATGATGGTTGACTGATGGGACGTTAGGGTCTCCGCCACTGCCTTCCACCCCTAGCCTCCATTTCACCTTCTCTCTCCTCTTTTTGTCTTTTCAACTTCTCTTATTTTTGGCGCTTCAACTTCTCCACTTTTTGGCGCTTCGACTTCCCCATCGCCGTCCTATCTTGTCAGGGTAGCCCTAGGGTGCCACGTGGCCTTCCCCCTTTACGACCTCGCGCTTTCTTTCTTTGATTGTTTTGTCCGACGTCTCAACACTTCTTTCTCTTCCAGGTGCTAGCCTTCTGCGGCCTGGACGTCGCTCTTTCATGCCTAGGCAAACATCCGTGAGCCCCCCACCTGGCTTCGCGCTCAAGGCTCAAGAGAGATTTTACGAGGAGGTTTCCGAGTCCATAGGGAGTGCAGAGACTAGCGATTCCCAGAACTCGAGGTCTCCCTCGCTGATTTTCAGCGACCCCTCTTCCAGTGACTCCGTTGCTTCTATCAACTCTCGTTTCTCCCGACTTCGTGCTTCGTCGGGTGTTGAAATGGCCTCGTCCTCCATCTCCGATGAAGTTGTTGCCGAGGTTGTGGTGAGGTCGGGGGTTGAAGTGGTCTCGTCTTCCACCTCCTACGAGCCACCGAGCTTGGCTGCGGCGTATACAACTGACGCCGTGTCCTGTGTTCCTCCTGTTCTTGAGGAGCGGATCCCCATGTCCTTGGATTCGAAAGAGGCTTTTCGGTCCGAGGGAGTGCCTACCGAACTGAAGCCTAAAGACCTCGTGGACACGCCAAGAACTTCGCTTGGCCCGAGGGAGTCGAGCTTGCGCTCCCGGAAGATGGTGGCTCCTCCTTGGCTAACTACGAGAGGTGCGTGGTGGTACACCTGTTTAGTCTCCAGGCTGGCTTCAGGTTACCCTTGGCCCAACACATCGTCGACTTCCTGTGGGCCATGCAGGTTTGCCCCGCGTAGCTGTTTCCCAATGCCTAGAGGTTGCTGTGTGCCTATACGATTCGCAGTCGCGAGCTTGGCGACGGGCCGAGTACCGACAACATGTCGACTCTGTTTCTAGCGAAGAGGGAGAAAAAGTCCTGCCTCATCAACCTTAGCTTGCCGAGTATCAAGCACACCACGGCCCCTTCGAACGTCGGGCCGTGGAAACCAAAGTGGTTCTTGGTTCGAGACCTCACCGGAAGGTATCTTAATTTTCCCACGGCGCCGGGCAATTTTATCCGGTCCGTGGGTCCGCATACGGTTGCCGAGCTTAAGGCACTCAAGGCCTGATACGCCCCGGTGGAACAGTCGCCGTACCAGAAGTACCTGGCACAAGACTGGCTTGAGCGGGCCGGCTTGAGTCTCACCCTTCCCCCCGGCGCAGGCAAAGAGGGTACTTACTGTTTCTCTTGCTTGCCTTTGTTACTTGCTCTTTGTTGCTGGGTAGCGAGGTTTAGAAACCTCGCTTGCCTATCTTGCTTTAACGTTGTCTTTAGGCCGCGGGGTTGGAAACCTCGGTAACCTGTATTGTTTCTTTATTTCTTATCTAACTTTTTATGTTCTTTTTTGACAGTGGTTGACCTATTGAGCGCTCTTAACTCGAAGTCGCAGGGCAAGAAGCCTGTGACTTCTTCTTCCAACGCTCCGAAACCTCGAAGTCAACAGGGGTTTGTGACAAAGGAGCAAAGTACGCTGGCGAGGCCTCCCACCTCGCAGCCGAAGGCAACACCCCCGGAGCCGATGGCGTCCGGGGCGAAGACCGTTGAGAGGGCCCCGCCTAAGGGGGACGCCGCGAAGACGTCGTCCCAAACCTCCCGAGGGTCCGGAGATGGAGCCGGGTCCAAGAGGAAAGGGACGGAGTCCCCTCAGAGGGATAAAAAGAAAAAACACAAGGGGAGGACCAGCGTGGTCCGTCGGGGAAGGAGATCATCCCCTCTTTCAACTTCGAGGGACGAGCTCTTAACGTCGCTAGTCCCTCATCCACCAAGTTCCACGCCCTGGGCCGGTCAGGGGTGCCTCCGTGAAATGGGGTCGGGAGGAGTGGAAGGAGGAGGTCGCGTGGGCTAACAACCTCACCGAGGCGGCCCTTGATGACGAGGCTGCCCGATACTCGGCCATGGTAGGTTCCGTTTTTATGAACTTCGCCTCCGTTTCGGGTTTTGTGCCTCCTTCCTTATTTATTATTTTTCTTTTTCTAAAACAATTTCGTGAACTTGTAGCACACCTTCTTTGACAACTACAACCGCAACCGCCTCACCCTTATGCATACGAGGATGGAGAAGATGGTGGCGGCGTTTAAGGCCCGCACAGAGGAGTGTGCGAAGCAAGCGAAGGAGCTTGCTGCGGCCGAGAAGCAGGTTAAGGCCGCAGAGGTTGCGATGAGGGACGAGGCCAAGGCGGCGGCGAGGGCGAAGGAGGGAGAGGCCCGGGCAAAGGAGGGGGAGAGCAAGGCGAAGCAGGTGGCCAAGGCCTTACAAAGCGAGAAAGAGGAGCTTCGGGGTAAGCTCTCCGCTGAGCACAAATTTTTCAAGGAGAAAGAGGCGGAGCTTTTGAAGGCCGACGATGAGATCACCAACCTTCGGGGGCGAGTCAACGAGCTCCACAAGGAGGTGATGGCTGCGGGGCCGAAGTATGTGGAATCGGAGGAGTATCAGGCGGAGTTGGTGGAGAGTGTGAGGAAGATGTTCCACCAGGCCGTCCGAATGGGGGTCAAACAGGCCGTTGCGAAGTGCAAGCATATCGACCCCCGCATTACCTTCTTCATCCCCAATTATGAAGAGACTATGGGGGAGTTAGACGGAGAGGAGCCCGAGGGAGAATGTGAGTTCTTTCTCAATGAGGACGGGACTGTGGCCAATGAGGCACCTCCTGCGGCGGACCTCGTTCAGGGAGGTTCGGAAATTTTCGCCACGGGCCCTCAACCTGCGACTGATGATGCGCCGAGCGCCCAGCCTTCTATGGTCTCTCCTTCCGTTCTTGAAGCTCCTACGGAACCTGAGGCTGAGGCCCCGAAAGATGCCGCCGCTGAAGCCCCTAAGAACTGAAGGATGCCTCTGTTTTTCTGATGTTTTTTGTATATATTTTTTGTTGGTGGCCCTGCGGGGTCTGTAATTCAAACATCTTGGCCCTTGCGGCCTTTATTTTATGCCACTTTTCTTGTCTTATGATTGTGTTTATTGCTTTAATCTACTTGTATATGCCCATCCATATCCATCCAACCCCATGGTTCGAGTGTCATCACTATTGTGGCACTTGGGCCACATCGGTGTTTAATTCTGCACCGAGATTGTGAGCTTCGCTCGGATCTTCATAAGATTGTGTCGAGGTCACGAGCCTTGCTCAGACCTCGCACAATGATTTTTCTGCCGAAGTCGTGAGCCTTGCTCAGACCTCGCATGGTTTAATCGAGATTATCCAACCCCAAACGGGAAGCGAGGGGTGGACTCAACGAGATTCTCCAACCCCAAGCGGGATGCGAGGGGTGGACTCAACGAGATTCTCTAATCCCAAGCGGGATGCGAGGGGTTGACTTAACGAGATTCTCCAACCCCAAGCGGGAAGCGAGGGGTGGACTCAACGAGATACTCCAACCCCAAGCGGGATGCGAGGGGTGGACTTAACGAGATTCTCCAACCCCAAGCGGGAAGCGAGGGGTGGACTCAACGAGATTCTCCAACCCCAAGCGGGAAGCAAGGGGTGGATTCAACGAGATTATCCAACCCCAAGCGGGAAGCGAGGGGTGGACTCAACGAGGTTCTCCAACCACAAGCGGGAAGCGAGGGGTGGATTCAACGAGATTCTCCAACCCCAAGCGGGAAGCGAGGGGTGGACTCAACGAGATTCTCCAAACCCAAGCGGGATGCGAGGGGTGGTCTCAAGGAGATTCTCCAACACCAAGCGGGATGCGAGGGGTGGACTTAACGAGATTCTCCAACCCCAAACGGGAAGCGAGGGGTGGAGTCAACGAGATTCTCCAACCCCAAGCGGAAAGAGAGGGGTGGACTCAACGAGATTCTCCAACCCCAAGCGGGAAGCGAGGGGTGGACTTAACGAGATTCTCCAACCCCAAGCGGGAAGCGAGGGGTGGACTTAACGAGATTCTCCAACCCCAAGCGGGAAGCGAGGGGTGGACTCAACGAGATTCTCCAACCCCAAGCGGGATGCGAGGGGTGGACTTAACGAGATTCTCCAACCCCAAGCGGGAAGCGAGGGGTGGAGTCAACGAGATTCTCTAACCCCAAGCGGGAAGCGAGGGGTGGATTCAACGAGATTCTCCAACCCCAAGCGGGAAGCGAGGGGTGGACTCAACGAGATTCTCCAACCCCAAGCGGGAAGCGAGGGGTGGATTAAACGAGATTCTCCAACCCCAAGCGGGAAGCGAGGGGTGGACTCAACGAGATTCTCCAACCCCAAGCGGGATGCGAGGGGTGGTCTCAACGAGATTCTCCAACCCCAAGCGGGATGCGAGGGGTGGACTTAACGAGATTCTGCAACCCCAAGCGGGAAGCGAGGGGTGGACTCAATGAGATTCTCCAACCCCAAGCGGGATGCGAGGGGTGGTCTCAACGAGATTCTCCAACCCCAAGCGGGATGCGAGTGGTGGACTTAACGAGATTCTCCAACCCCAAGCGGGAAGCGAGGGGTGGATTCAACGAGATTCTCCAACCCCAAGCGGGAAGCGAGGGGTGGACTCAACGAGATTCTCCAACCCCAAGCGGGATACGAGGGGTGGACTTAACGAGATTCTCCAACCCCAAGCGGGAAGCGAGGGGTGGACTTAACGAGATTCTCCAACCCCAAGCGGGAAGCGAGGGGTGGATTCAACGTGATTCTCCAACCCCAAGCGGGAAGAGAGGGGTGGACTCAACGAGATTCTCCAACCCCAAGCGGGAAGCGAGGGGTGGACTCAACGAGATTCTCCAACCCCAAGCGGGAAGCGAGGGGTGGATTCAACGAGGTTCTCCAACCCCAAGCGGGAAGCGAGGGGTGGACTCAACGAGATTCTCCAACCCCAAGCGGGATGCGAGGGGTGGACTCAACGAGATTCTCCAACCCCAAGCGGGAAGCGAGGGGTGGACTCAACGAGATTCTCCAACCCCAAGCGGGATGCGAGGGGTGGACTTAACGAGATTCTCCAACCCCAAGCGGGAAGCGAGGGGTGGATTTAACATGCAGAGGTTTTCGTTTTTGAGAGAGATTCTGAAAATTCCACAACCCTTTATTCATAAAACTTGCGAGAAGTAACGGAGTTTAGAGAGTTTACACAAAATACTTTTTGAGTCGGTCGACGATCCATGTTTTGCTCAGGGTACGCCCCTCGTTGTCTTTGAGATTGAAAGCTCCGGGCGCGACCTCCTCGCCGAGGATGTATGGCCCCTCCCAGTTGGGGTCCAGTTTGCCACCTTCGGTACGCCTCAAGACGAGGTTACATGTGACCAGGAATCGAGGTCTCACCTTCTTATTATGGTATACTGCCACGCGGTGCTTGTATTCCCTAGAGCGAAGGTCGGCTACTGTTGAAGGAGGGTTTCTTGACAACAAATAAATTTATAAGTCAAGACCCCGCTGTGTATAGCGAAGTCAGGATCGTTCCACAGGAAGCAAGGTTGTTCGTTTATCGACTACTAAAAAGCAAACAAAATCAAACAAAAACACACAAGCAACCTCGTTAACGACGTTGTCAGGGTCGTTAACGAACCACCGTAAACAAAAGACTCAAACTAACGACCTAAACCAGTTCGGTACCGAGCCAAGTAACTCAGCAACGAAATTCACTTAAGAATAATCAAATAAAAACAAAGATCTAGGACTAGGGACACCACAACATAGCCAAGCATATAAACTCGTAAGAAGAATAGATCATGCCTTTAAATAGATAGATTTATCAACTTTCGTTAATCATGAAGCAAATTAACCTACTTTCGCAACTTAACTCACTTAATTGTTTGCTTTGGATCTAAAGCTTGAAACTTTCGTATTCAAACAATATCAACCTTCAAGTTACTAACTTTCTCTTTCAATCAAGTTAAAAACTCAAATTACCTCAACTTTCATCTCGGTATAAACACGACAAACAATCTCAATAATAAATAAAAGGCATTCAACACACAATCTTACTAATCAAACATGCTCAACTATGTCGGGCTTAACCCCGATCCTAGAAAAGAAAACTACTCACTAATCATAACTATGAAACAAATAAACTCTATAAAAGAAAACATTGAAAACAAACTACTACTCAAATTAAATAGAAAATATTGTCTTACAGAAAAACCAGAAGAGAACCGAAAACAAACAAATATCGAACCGAAATACTCGATCAACGAACTCGGTAACTCTCGTCACCGACCCGACGACTCAACTCCGATCCTCTCCTTGGCTCTCTCGGCTCCTCCTCTATCTCTC